>PVKS010022499.1:0-33656 GCA_004027875.1 Aplodontia rufa | reverse complement strand
TTGTTGTTCCAAATGAATTTGAGAATTGCTTTTTCTATGTCTTTAAAGAATGACATAGGTATCTTTATAGGGATAGCATTAAATCTATATAAAGCTTTTGGTAGAATGGTCATTTTTATTATATTAATTCTGCCTATCCAAGAGCAAGGGATATCTTTCCATCTTCTTAGGTCATCTTGGATTTCGTTCTTCAATGTTCGATAATTTTCATTGAAGAGATCTTTGGTTTCCCTTGTTAGATTAATTCCCAAGGCTTTCCATCTTTATTCTTATCAGTGTGCCAGGCCCTCCCTGCCTGGAATAAGTGTTTTGTGAGTCATATCTTAAACTTTCTTTCTGGTTTCTTTGTCTTTAAATTGTATATGTTTAAAGTCCTGAAAGGAAGGAGTCAATATTTAAAATATCTTCACAGCTCCTTTGACTATGGTGCTTTGGATGTTCTTTATCACTCTTTATATCATCTAGAAAAAGAAGATCAAAATATAGATGCAATGAAAGAGTCCACATCTATACAGAGTGCTCATTGTGTGACTCAGTAGATCTCCATTAAAATAGGGAAAAAGAGTCTCTGGCTTTACCCTATCTCATCACAGAGTTCACCCAATCACAGGTTTCAAAGATGGAGACATGGCAGTCCTTGGGCTGGCATTATGTTGCCCATCAGAGACAGGATTTACAAATTTCATTTTAAATTTATTAATTGTGTTTAATCACAAATTCTTTTACCAAGGAATATTTGCATTGAATAGAGTTTCCTTATGTTCCTACAGTTCCTCTACTACCTTAGGAGTCCCACAGCTTGCAATACACAGGACATTGCACTCAAAGGCATATGTATGCTTTATGTTTGAGTGCAGCTTCTGTCCTGACCTCCTGATTAAACACAGGCAGATCGGCTGCCAGATGCTGGAGCTAAATCCTGCTCTTGGCTTCCCTGGGTCATGTTTGTCTCTGCAGAACCAAGGATGTCCTCTCCAAGGAATACATCTATACCTTGAAAGCCCCACAGGCTGAGACCCCTGTGTTTCCCATCTCAGTTCCTTCTCTTTCCTTCCTATCCAAGCTTTTGCCCTCACTTGGGTGATTTTGAAGAGGAGAATACATGCCTTTCCCACTATTTTCCCCTGGTAGGAAAATGTCCTTTGCTCTTCCCCAATTTACCTATCTCTAATAAGCTTACCTCTTTCTTTATTCTTTGTCCTATTCAAGGTTTCTTTTCTTTTTGATCTTTTTTTGCCAATGTATGGAGAAAAGCTGAAATTTTTGAAATATGATGCAGCATTAACCTTACTCATAGACTGACTATACTTGGGAAAGAAGTTCCTTTTATAGTTCCAGTATTAGGGAGTTATATGACATCATTTTTATCTCCCTTTCAAAGTGATAAATATGGATTTATTTTGGCTTCCAGCGAGCAGATCAATTTGTCTCACATGGCAAAGCTTTTACACCCAATACAGATTTCAACAACCCATTGGATCAACATGTACTTAAAATACAAACGTTACACATTAGATCCTTTGGCTGTCACTTTATTCTTCAAAGATATTGGAAACCATTCAGTGTCTGAGGCAATGTTTTACCTTAATTACTCTAATAATGTGATAAATTTCCATTAACTCATGGAATAGGCAACTGACTCCCAAAATGCGGTGAGGACATGATAAAAGTCTTATTGGTCCAACCATAGACGGACCATGCCTGCTGTCAGGTGGTCTGTGAAATAACAAGGGTGACTGAACCTTCTCAGATGCACAGGGTTCTACCAGCAGCATTTCCTGCACTCTCTTGATTGCTTTGGTCACAATCCTCACTCAAGGAATAATACACAGAAAATCAAGTGTGGGAAAAAAATCTGCTTATTATTTAGGCAATGTCTTAAAACACTTTTGCCTAAGCACTGAAGTGATGATTCTATGTCTATCAGCTCAAAAGGAAGGAATTTGACACTACCTTCTTACGAACTATTGATTAATGATACTAGTCCCCAGTACTAGTACTTATGTTCAATTCTGAAATCCTCAATGCTCTAAAAACCTAAAGATGTTTTAAATTAGGCATTACAACTCATCATTCAGCCAAATATGATTTGAACTAAAGGAAATCTCTTTCTAGTCTTTATTTATTCCAATTTGGATATTGATATATTCTAGTGCAGAATATTAAAGTGGCTGACAGTGTGGTATCCTCTTAGATGTTCCTGGAGACACAGGTTATATGTACCATATAACTTACATCCAAAATTTTCTAATTACCATATATACCTGGCTGTTAGAGTTTTGTACAAAGTGTTGTAGACTATTTATAGACTGTGATAATAATTTAAACTACAAGATTTAGTTATCTGCACAGTTACATTTAACTTCAATCTACGTGCTTCCAAAAGAAGTACCTAATATTATAAAATTAATCCATAAAAATGTAACAGTTGTGAAAAAATTTCAGATATGAACATTGTCTGACTACATTTTTTCACTTTCAAACAGTTCAGTAGAAATAGCTTTAATATGCACTATGGAAAATTCCTTTTGTTGAGTTGAAGGAAATTCATTGAATATGTATTGAGTATATCCTCCTTGAAATGTATTATCCTAGGTACTATTGGAAAAACAAAACTATCAACTACACAGACATAGAAAAAATTACCTTTGCTGAACATTTTTACATAAATCTTAACACTTTAACTCATCCATATATTTCTGAATCTATTCAATTTTCCTTGCCTCAGTTTCCAGTCATCATTATACACATTAATAAGCCTCATTAACGTTTTGGATACTTCTCCAAATGTCATTCCAGTTTCTATTAAAGTCAACTTTCATTCTATTTCCTTAAGCTTTTGTTATGTAAAAGCTTCAAAAACTCCTTTAGAAGTTTAAATTAGAAATTTATCTTGAACTTGAAACTTATTGCCCTGATGTTTATCTGAATTCCTTTGATCTAACATCAGACTGAATTTGTAAAGAGAAGCAACAGATTTCTCTTTACAAATATTACTTCGGGTGGGATCAAAAGTTCAGTGAAAATGGAGTTTTCTCAAGGGGTTTAAAAAGGATTTCTTCTGGACTAGGTTAGGAAACTGTGAAATCAAAAAGAACAGAAACATGTTTTTTGAGCTATTTGGAAACTGAGGAGAATGCATTTAGCTCAAAATCTAAGTCAAAGTTCTGGAAAGCAAAATCTAACAATCAACTTTAAAAATGGATATGCACCTTTATTAAGAATACTTCTTAACTTTTTAATTGAAAGTAAGTTTTCATCATTTCAAAAGCTACATGATGCCAATATAAAGTTAGAAAACAGATTAACAAAGCTAAGAAAGTGATGATGTAATCTATCACCCTGAAATGGCACCTTCTCTTCCCGTAGCTATATCTACAGACCCTTTTCTTAACACACACATACTCACAAACATCATTTCAGTTTTATCAAAATTAAGTCATACTGAAAATATTTTAAAACCACCAATGTACATTTTTTCATTAAAAAAAATTACCCTATGCAATAACAAATTTCATCAATTGTCTGCAAGTACTCTCTATGATGATTTGGGTCAAATAAAGACCCAAATCCAAAATCATGCAATGAATTTGATGGTGATGACTCTTCTACTTCGTTTAGTTTGACAAAGTCTATCTTCTTCCCTTCTTCTTTCTTTATTCCTGATACCAACTTATTGAAAAAATTCAGAGGCTGGTTGTGCTGAGGAAAATATTCAGCCTAATGGATCTGTGTGGTTACACACACAAATTGCATCCTCCAGGGCCTGGAGTGTCTACCAACTGGCAGCTAGATCTCAAAGTTTCATAGATCCATGCTAACTAAATATTATTGTCCAGCATTGATTCTCTACAATGCTGATCACATAAGGAGAGAGCCATCTGGTTGACCAACAGTTGACAGTGACAGGAGACCAACAGCTGAATTAGGATCAGAACCATTTACCCCTCTATGTACATTTAGATTTTTCTTCCCCTTATTCCTAGAAATTAGTTCATGTGGGATGACTTTAGTATTTTGCAAATATCCAGTTCCCTGTGAATGATATGCATAATGTCTTTAACACCTTGCCCCATGTGGTGTCATAATCATGATTTTTCTAATTATGCCATTTATTTAATTCCTGCTCTATTAACTGCTTTCTCATATAACAAAATGCATTCATCATCTTACCTATAATTATTATTGAAAAAGAAAGATAAATACATCAATTTTCAAAGCAGTAGTATGAGTTTTGATTATTTTGTTCCGGCTTTCTCTTTTTTAAGTTCAATGCACTTGTATAATTCATTAATTAAATGTGTTTCCATCTATGACAACAGAACTGCTGGGTCTTTTCGATGTGTCCCCATCAGTTTGTGAAGACTTTCTTATTTTATATCACCTTATACCTTTCACTGTTCATTGTATTAACATTTCTCCAGGAAGCCAGGGATTTATTCATAAATTACTGGAGGAAGTTAGACTCCCAAAAGCTTTGATTAGTAGATGGCAATTTTAGTGCTAAATCAATAGAAAGCTGAAAGTTATTTCTGTCCATTTCTATTGATTAAAGAGGCCTCAGGAGTAAAAGGTTAAGCAACTGTTAGAAATGTAAAGTATATCATTCTGAGTAATCCCCTCATATTTGTGCATGGGAAATTCAAGACAAAAATTAACATATATTCCTCCCATAATTTTAAAACTTTGCTTAAGTAAATTTTAAACATGTAACCAGATCTGATTTAAGCTCAGTTTTTCTTCCTGTCACTGGAAAAAATTGAATCTAAACTCCCACATCTAAGTGTTGGAGCCCATCTGTTATTAACAACATTCCTATAATATTTGAATTGATTTAATGGGAGGCAACTGGGTGACAGTACAGCCAGCTGGACGTGGGAAATTCTAGAAGAGGAAGGAATTGTCCAACAGGAACGAATAAGCTGAGCAGTTCTTCCCATCCCACAGTCTCCCTATTCCCGGCAGCAGATTTTATGTACTATTTGGGACATACTTATACTTGAAAAGAACTGTTTTGATATGGTATTCAAGTTTAACTGTACTTGGGACATACTTATACTTAAAAAGAATTTTTTTGATATGGTAATTTTACACATCTTGTATTTGACCTGGCAATGCAGCCTCAAAGCCAGTCCTTCCACAGGTGGAAGTCAGGGCATCTATAGTTGCCCCTTCTTTTACCCAACGTGAGTTGCCTACAAGGTGTACACTTTACCTGACTGCTGCCTAGGTCTCATTCCCCACCTCTTATGGCCTTCACTGGAGCTCAAATTGAACTTGAATCTTACATTGGTATTTAAAACCTATTTTTGCTTCCTACCTTGAGCTGATTGTACACCTTCAGATCTTAGGTCCCTAAATGCCTGACCCAAACACAACCCATTCTAACTCATTTTTGTACTTATATATTCTATTTGCTTATTTTTATGATCCTGAGACGATTGGTTCAAGCCGTCCACCATGTGACACACACTTCTAATACCCAAACCTACAATTTGGTGGCTTACATGAACTTACATGAAAAGATCCTCACCTGGCATAGAAGGAATTTACTTTATGTTATACCTATCCCAGGAACAGTAACAGATTCTCTCATATGTGTTTTTCAGCCTTGTGATATGTGGTTGTCATTATAGGCTAGGTAATAAAGGGTTGCTTTAAGAAGCTGTGGGTTAGATAGTCTCTGTCTAAAGCTAAATGGGATACATGGGTTTGACAGTTGGCCTGTTAACATTAAAACTGACCTAGCATGATCCTGGACACATATTAGAATTACTCAGAGAGGCTTTGATTTGTTCCTTGTCATTGTTGTTATTTTTCTTAAATCTCATTGCCTTGACCCCACCTGTAGAGAACCTGATTCATTTGGCCTGGAATTTGACCATCATATATTTTAATTTGTTTCTGATTATTCTAATGTGCATCCCAATTAAGAACCAAACACATAAAGCCAAACACAAATGGGATCAAAGTATCACACCACAAACTTACTAATTGTGTACCTTTGGCCCATTGAGAGTGGAGGAAATGAATTCTGAGGGGATAGTGAGTTCCTGGCAAGATTTTTGGATAAATCCTGGGAAAAAATGAAGGGGATTCCAGGCAGATGAAAGAGAAAGCAAAATCTCACTAGTGAAGGAATATATAATATGTTCTAGAACTGGAAGAACATTGGTTAATAGGAGGTATTCCTAACAAGACAGACACATACATTGGGGCATGAAATTCTCGTGAAGCCAGCCAAGCTTCACAAGGCAGTTTAGGAAATCAACACTAAGGTACGATATGCCATGGAGTGCACCTACAATCTGCACTGCTCATTTGGTTTACAATACACAAAATAACTAGGCCTTCTGTTAATTAAAATAAAAAATTATAGAAGAGAAGACCTGGATTAGTATACTGATAAACATCCAGGATTCAATAGCAATGGATATGGGTGAATCATTAAAGGATTATGCCTGTAAAATTGCTCCCAACTGGACATTGTCCCCAAATCGGATGGCATATCAGTTCCGGTTTCCTGGATAAAACAATTTTATAATGGAATTGCTTCGGTATGGTTGTGCTTGTGATTACACACAGACACAAAGTACATCCTCAACCTCATCCACACCTCCATAGCCTAAGGCCTCCACAGTTCACTCCCGCTCTCTCTTCCCTTTAGCTGGAGAAAACTGAGAGCATTTCTCTTTATTTTAATGAAATCTAAGAACATAATAATACACACTGCTATAATCATTGGTTTAATCTATTCAAAAAAGACAAATACAATTTCTTCTGGGAATTTCTTCCCACACAGAAATGACTTGAGATAAATATAATTCTCTCCTTCTTTTTTCTCTTTATATTATCATATAATCATTATTGTCATTGTCATCTCTAAAAGACTTTGAATAGACAAGGAAGAAGCTAGTTGCTATTGCCTCCTAGAAGGCCTTAAAGAAGAGAAGATGAATTTGCTCTATATACATGTGGACCTGGAGTCCCCACAGGGCTACCCCTTACTTTTTTTGGCCATGGAAACTGAGGGACAAGAACCCACAGGGCTCTTCAGGAGTGGAGGTAGATGGGACAGTGGTTTGGTTAACTTGGTGAATTCATACAGAATAAGGGGAATGGAAAATGTCAAGATGTGGCCACTCATCTTGCCTTTTTCCCTAGGGGCTCACTTCCAAAGAGACACAAAATCTTAGGAAAGACCCTTTGCCTCAAGATGCAAAGATTGGTAAAATATGTAGTATAGAAATAGAAAACTTTAATTAACATCTTCTGTGAAAGTATTTGTTTCTCAAAAAAAGGTAGAATAAATATAACCATACTCTGACTATTAAACAACTTAAAGATAGTGAAAATTAAAAGATTACTGGATTTTTACATTAATATTTTGTTTAACACATTACTGTTGTTTTATAAGAAAATCCAAATCATGCATTTATGGAAGTTGAGGGACACTGGTGTGAGTGGAAACCAGACTTTATTCTGTGGTATTATAGACAAGTGATTTACCAAATATTCAATTGTTCAGAGGCCCATTTTTTAATACATGGATAAGCTAATGTAGCCATGCAGATGATGGCAAAGGGAAGGGTTCACCTTGCATTAGCCTTGACTCATCACAATAAATATCAAATGTTACCAGAAATAGTCATTCTCTTTTTGTAAGTGACCTACATGTCGTAATTTAAACATTTGCATGTCCAAATGTCTTGATGGAGGGCATTTTGCTTGCCTAAAGAGATCTGTCTCTTGAGGGAAGAATGCCCTGCAAGGACAGAGGAGCAAAGTTGGAACCTGGTGATGTCATGAAGACAGAGATATACTCAAGCACTGATCTTGTACCTCTCCCTGCACCAAGGCACCATTAACAATGAAGTCAAATTGTGAGGCAATTGGCATTAATGGGAGTGCTCATTAAGTTCATTCGAGTTCAACCAAAGAGCTTCCTTCTTAAGTCTTTGCAGTATAGGAACAGTTGCCTGCCCTTTTCATCCTTACCTATATACTAAAACATATTTTATAACTATCTCCATCATTTGCTCAATAATGTTGAATTATAAATGAATTTAAAAAATGATGGGAGCTTTAAAGTGAGACATTCCTGAGTGAGAACCTTGGCTCTCTCACTTTATTGTGATACAAATCTGAACAAGTGCCCCGACCTCTTAGATCCTTGGTTTCTGTATGTATAGTGAAGGGGTAAAAGATCCCGTATCACCAGTTGTGGTGAGGAGCAAATCAGATGATGATGTAAGTTCCACTTGAAGTATTGGAGCAGACGATTTACAAAAAAATATGCCAGGTAATAGGGACACTTGGAAGAATAAGCACGCTTCCATGCCTCAAAGAGCCCAGAGCCTTGTGGGGAAGTTATGAATAAGTTATGTAACATGACTTGTATGCCAAATAGCCCTGTGCATAAACCCTGTGAGCTACAATGAAAGGATCTTCCATCTCGGCTTTGTGAACGTCATTTCAAATATTTGTTTTATTGTTTTGTCTGTTTTGAAAGATCCTCTATAGGAAAGTACTTATGATTTTCTTAGAAATTCAATTCCCTTGATTTCTTTTTCCTTGTGAAGATGATGCTTGTATCTCTATATATTGAAGTTTTTGTTAAACATGCTGTAGAAACCCTCTCAAGAGATTTACCTACATGGTAATCCACAGGATGAAGTAGATAGTGAAAAATTCAACTGAAAGTTAAAATCTTGTAGAGTCAATACCAAATGAATGTCTAAGACCACAAAGTCCCACAGAAGTAAATGCTGCTTCTGACATTCCACATTTTAAGCTAGATTCCTGGGAATATAATACAATGCTTTGGCAAGTTAGTATTACATCACATGTATGAGTGGTGTATTAGTCAGGCAGGGAAGGCCATGCTGCAAATAACTCAAAATCCAAATGACTTACGACAGCAAATATTTGTCATTCACAGGAGGTCTCTATTGACGTCAATGATGTCACTTGGGTATACTCAGGCTAACAGAGGTTCCATTACTACCTCAATTCACACTACAGAGTATACCATGGTAGGGAGAGAGAATATGGAATATTGGTTACCAGTTCTTTTTTTTTTTTCCTTAATAGAGAGAGAGAGAGAGAGAGAGAGAGGGAATCAAAATCAATTTTATTTATTTTTTCATCTGCCCTTTGTTTCTCTGACACTTAGTTGTGTATGTAGTGCTGGAGTTTGAACCCAGGTCCTTGCACATATCAGGCAAGCGCCCCAACCCCTGAGCCACTGCTCCAGCCCCTGGTCAGTTCTTAAGTACCTCCCCTGGGAAATGACATACTTCCTCAGCTCACATTTTATTAATCAAAGCAAACCAGAAGGCCACCCCTAACCTCCAGGAATGAAGGTGTGGTTGGGAAGAGAGAAGAATCAGTCATGGATGTTACCTATCAACGTGCACCATGGTCCACTCCTTTGTTTGCGTTTCTTCCCACACATAACTTGTCTACACACATTCCTCTACAAAAGACACCTAGCATTCCGTTTGGTGTAGCATCAAACTTTCAAGGGTATATGGTAATGTTTTCAGCAGGTCTTAAAGCAGCTTGTTCTTATCCAAAAGCCCATGAACTGAAAAGAATCTTGCTGTCCACATTGAGTCTGTTCTTCTAGGTTAAGTATATTAAATGAGTTTTCCACTTATGATGTTTTTCACATACAATGGGTTTGCAAGGACATAACACCATCATAAGTTGAACAGCATCTACACTTCTTTGACTTCTCCCCTTTAAGGACAATCCCACCCAATTTAGTCACAGAGACTCTGAGTCTATCTAGCTTGTGTCAGGAGGGCCACAGTGGTTTTGCTTCCCCCCATCCTGATTTTAATATAATTGCAAAATCATATTGCCACACTTCAGTCCTCATTCTTTTCCAGAAACATTTCAATCTGGAAGGCTTTCTGAATCTTTTACTATAATATCAAGAATCTTATTGTACCCCTTCCCAGGTCCTGAGCTTTTGGCTACTCTATGTTTCTTTATCCTTCTGTCTGCGCACTGGTCAATTCTTCCTAAGTCCATCTTCATCTTCTAACATTGTACTAAACAAATTGGGCAGTCAACAATGCTATTAATGTTATTGCATTGACTTCTAGAGTCGTAAATCCATTAGGTCTGTGGTTCATCAGTCACTGAGTGTGACTTCCTCCTGAGTTAGGGCAGGTAAGGATTTTAACAGATGTTTTGGCACTGTGTAAGAAGAGCTCATTTTTTAACTTCTCACATCAGAAACTTCATTGCCTGCCACTTTATTGTCATGCTAATGCCATGTACTTTGTTTTCATTATAGCTATATTCTTTTGCCATGTGCCACTTCCTGTCCTGTAAATACAATACATTATATCAGTCTGTCATAACAAATAACATTCACAATTCAGCAATAAGAGATAATAGTTTCCCTTTCAATTCTACTTCAAGTCCAAAACAGATCAGACTTGGGGAAGAGGAGAGAAAAGCTGTATTCATCAGCATCCAGGCCAGGGGAGCATTTGCCTATAGTTTTATGCAGTACCACACAATGAGGTTTGTCATGGAACCAAAGCAAGATGAGACTTGTGCCAGGAGCAAAAGTGCTTCCACCCAGAAGTTTTATGCATTTTCTATGCCAAGGCAAGTCACACAGACACCTGTAACTTTGACAAAATCTTGGCTAGCAAGAAGAAGGTCCTGGAAAGCAAGGCTAATGTGTCCCATAAGAAAGAAGGATATTTACTATATGATCTAAGAGATAGAAAATTTGATTTTTATTCATCCCACTCCACTTGGATTTTGAGTTGATCAGTCTCTGAGCATAGACTCAAATCATCACATTGTTGAGCTAAGCCCATCCAAGTATCACTGGTCTCCATCATGAGTCCTTTTAGTGCTAGAACATGGAAGAGGAAAATAACTCAGCTCTTGAGACTGTTTTAACAGCATTAGGGATGGAAGCAGCTTCGGTATTTTATTAGATGTACATGCTTTGGTATACAGTTACCCTAAGGACATGTGTGTGTTTGTGTGTGGGGTACGGGTTATTTGTGAGATAACCTGCTATCCATGTGAAAATGGTTCAGGGAAAAGAAACAAATTTTTATCAGTTTTTCCTTGGTTAGGAATACTCACCAAGTTACATGTTCCCAGAAAGTAAAAAACAAAACAAAACAAAAACAACATCATTTTAAGGGGTTATATCCTGTGCATTTGAATTGAACCCATCTCTACTAATACTTACTCTTGAACCCTACAATGTCCATCAGTAAACATGTTACAGCTGAAAATCTGAAAACACAGTCTTTGTTGTTGTTTTTACTCTTGTGGAATAGTCAGTTGCTCTTAATGGTACAATCCAAGCAGATGCCTTGATTTGTAATTATTGTTGCTTTCTAAATAGCTCAGGATTGCTTTAAACTTATGTCATAGAGTCCTTTTCACATTGCTAGATCTGAATTAATTTTCCAAAGTTGAGTATTAAGGATACACAAAAATGTTTGGGTTCAGTCCTTTATCAATAACTTATAAAAGTTCAAGTCTTCGTAGAGCTAAAACATATTCCCATGAACTCACATTTCTTGTACGTTAAACTCCTTTCTTGCTGGTGTTCTTCTGACAATGAAAGAATTACATCATTGGCACTATCATTTGATGAATGGGCTACCCTTCCTCATTCCCTGCAGGTAGCATGGTGTCCCTGGAATTGAGGTGGGAGTCAGCTGGGAGGGTAGGAGGCCTTACAAATCAGGAAAGCCGAGCCAGGTCTGAAAATGAACACAAGTTTGAGAAGCCTTCAGGCTGTGCTAGCCATGGTAGATCATCCTTAGTGAGGGTCATATGCTTTGTGGCAAGTCTATGTGGGTAGCAAATAATGGAGGGTACAGGGGTGAAGCTCTTATTAGCTGCAGAACCAATTCATGTAGTCAGTCAGCCATTCTGCCAACAAACTGCTATCTGGTTCTACACGCTGTCTTAGCTACTGAGAAAGACATACAGGGCTTTCCTAGCACCAAAATTACGTTCTAGTGACAGGAAAATTAACATAGAAGCAAGCAGAAGCTAAGAGTACGAGCTGAGAAGGGTATTTAAAAAGGATGACGTGCAGGAACTGAAGTGGCCACTTTAGGGTGGTGGTGTGCAGAGTAGTGAGTCCTTTTGCAATCCAGTGCATGTTTGGCCAGGTGCACACCCACATCACATTCTCTGTGAGACAGGGATGGGTGTGGCTGAGTTCAAGTCTGTGTGGGCATGAAGGAAGTGGGGGAACCTCCTTTCCTAGCTGACTGAATGATCCACCCACACATCCTCTTCGCTTTCTTTCTTCCATGGACTGAAGGCATCTAATCCAGACTCATGGGGAAAGGTCGAGTCTCAAGATGAAAGGAACGTAAGCCCCCAAGTCAGCATGCCTGATCCCAAAGTGTTCCACTGGGTACAAAGGTGAATAAGCAGTGTGAGATGGTTGCAAGAGTGAGAAATAACTTATCACCTCATGTTCAGGGCTGGACACATAATTATAGTGGTCCAGTGCAAAATGAAAAGGTGGAGAAAATACCTCATTCAGATATCTGAATAAGACATGTTACCTTCTTCCATAGTCTTCTGCCCTGTCAAGGTGGTGTATTTCCTATTTAATGTCATGCTCCTTTGCAAACAGGGGGTGGTTAGAGTACAAACACAGACCCCAAAAGCACTTGGGACCCTGCCATACAGTTCTGGGCTTGTGTCTACTTGCCTTCCTGACTCTTCCTGTACTTGTGCCCAGGCTCTTTCTAGGGAAAAGGGACAGGGCATCAGCCAGTAGTCTCGAAGAAATAGATTCCCACTGTTGTCAAGAATAATCTGCTGCAGAGGAAAATGCTACCCTAACTGTGATTTCAAACAACAGAAAACTTCTCTTTTTGAAGGTCAAAATGGCTCAACTACCAGCATTTCATATAGTGCAACCTAAAATACAAATAGGGAAGAAAAAAGACTATTATTTTATACTAATCATTGCTACGGCCTGAAATGTGTCCCCAACAAAATTCATATGATGAATTCTTTTTTTTTTAAGATAGACAAACAGTGAGAAAGAGAGAATCATTTTTATCTAGCTTTTCATGTGGATTTCATTGCTCCGACACTGCATTCATTGTGTGTGTAGAGCTGGAGTTTGAACTCGTGTCATTGCACATGCCAGGGAAGCACTGTAACCACTGAGCCATGGCACAGGAAGGGGACAGACCTAAGGAATCAGAACTATAAAGGCAAGACAGGAGTGATAAGTGCAAGAATAAGGAAGATCTTTGGTGGGGGAAGCTGTTGCCTCACGCCAGCTGCTCATCTGTTCAGGGGAGGATTCTCCCTGTGTGCCTGCAGCGGCATCCTCCCATGTAAATGCTGAGTCACAGGTGAGCAGGTGTGGACAGGGACCATTCCCTGAACAATGGCATGCTTGATTTCAAGCTGGGCTGGCTGAGTCTGTTGGTTCCCTGTATTTTGCCAGGTTAATTACTTCTTCTGAAATCATTCAGTTTTTAATGAGTTGCTTTCACCAGATACTGGGTGAACTGCAGGTTCCAAGGCAGGGGATGCAGAGCATGGCTTACTCATCTCAGGTGATAGCTCTGTCAGTGGTGCCCCATCTGCCCCTATAAGACAGGGTGGAGTCCTGGGGGCACTTGGGAGTGTACTGCAGGGTCTGTGTTTGAACAACAGAACCACAGCAGCTCTTCAGGTGAATCCTCAATTCCTGCCCACTTTTCTCCCCTTGGTGAGATACCTCTGAATGCTCCAGGGTTCAAGAATTTTTAAGCCTGTCTTCTCCCAACACACATATTGTTATTCAAGTGGGGTGACCTACAGTTTACAACAATATCTTGTGTATTTTGTAAAGAACTAGAAGAGAAGAATTTAAAGGCTCCCAATATAAAGAAATGAAAAATGCTTAATGAGATGGAAATGCAAATTACTCTAATTTGATCATTATACATCACATACATGTGTCGAGTTATTGCATCATATTTCATAAATATGTGTAATAATTACATATCATTTAAAATTTTTAAATAGAATTTCACACATATCTCTTCTAAAATGATCTTCTTGAGTAAAATTTGCTTATTTGAGAAATTAAAATATTTGGGACTCAAACCTAATTCCACTTGACTAGTTCAATTAAGGAAAACCTTCTCACAATTTTATTAATTAGAATACAAACACAAATATTTTTACTGTATTACAAAACACATATATATGTTTGTAGACTCCACTTGTAGCAGGCCTGGTATTACACTGGAAACATTTCTCACTTACATGTGATCAGTGACCATTAGCCATATGGATTACCTTAGTTATTTAAAAAATTTCAAAGTTATCATGTAAATTATGGAAAGTAAAAGTTGAGCAGCCATTATAAAAATACATATAAACAATGAACCATAAGACTGGCAAACAAAGGATACTATATTGAAGCAAAAAAATACCTCAAAAGATGACAACGAAACAACAAAAAAGATATTGATAAAGGCAAGAAGCACAATTCTCAAAACAACAGCTGCTTAATAACTTGGCTAGCGCTTGAACACTTTCAGAAAGAACTTGCTTTGTTGTAGAAATGGATTTTGAACCATCACTAGGGCTTTGCTAATTGAAATGTAGGCCAGCAACATCAACATCACCTGGGACCAGGTTAGGTATGCAGAGCTGAACGTGATTTTGGCCCTACGTAGATTTGTCTCCCAGAGAATTTGAGCAGTTTCACAAAAACCTATGGGCATAAGGCAATGAAAGGACTTATTATTTTCCACTCAGTTTTGAAATCTAAGAATCCCTGAGAAAACAAATTAAATAAGATGCCAACTGAGGCTCCTCCCTTCCAAGAAAGGAATGAATAATAAATAATCTATTGGCCTTTCAAAGACCTGATCCAAAGAAGACAATCACTTTTTGAAATGTCAAGTCTGCAAGACTTTGGTGTGAGCTGTATGTCAAACTCTCTGACCTGTAGGAGAACATTTGGTGGCGCATGCCATGAAAAAGAGAATCCTTTGCTTGGCATCAAACCAAAGAAGATGAGAATATAGCTTAGGGAGGGGAAGGTGGCCCCTGTCCTATAGTAGGTATTCCCAGATGAATGAACAGTGATGGATGACAGAGGAAGAACTGCCACAGCCTCCCACAGTGACCTGTTAGGCTAGCAGGAATCACTAATGTGCGTGGCTGCACATGTACCCCACTTTATTTTCAAAGCAGCTCCTAGACCAGCTCTCCCTGGGAAGATAATGGTAAACCTGTGCCATAGACTGGGAGGTCCTGAGGACCCAACCCTGTGACATTCTCTTTGCGACATTCTCTTTGCCTCCCACACTACGTGCTCCAGACACATGAAGTACTAAACATCTGCTTTCTCTCCCAGACCCTCATGGAAAAAGTCATGGAGTTCCTTTCATCCAACAACCCATCCTATATCTAAAGCAAATGCCAAACCACAGAAACCCAACCTCTCCCACAGCCTCTATTCTCTGCTCCCTTTTATTCTTCACAGTACCTATCACTTCTGACACATTTATAGTTTTTTCTTCTTAAGTTACTATTGACTTCTGCCACCAGGACACAACTCCACCATAGCAGGGACTTTGCCTGTTCTCTGTGTTTATCCCTGTCCAGTGTCCTGAGCAGCTGCCAGCACTGTGGTCCGTATCCAGTGAGAAGCTAAGAATGACCAAATCAGTGTTTGAGTCAGAGTGGCTGTGGTATTTCTGTAACTCCTAGGCAGCTCTGCTCCTCTTCAAAGACCTGTCAGTGCTGTCCCCCAGATGTGATACTTCTGACTTATGAGTCCACTTTACTCTTCACTGAAGCGTAGGAATAGAAAAAATAGCAAGGTGTCCATTGTCCATTAAATGTATCCTTAATTTCTCAGTAGAATATGCTTATAAACTTTTATTCTTTTGTTAAAATGTTTTGAAAAAACATATATATGTTCAATATGTAAGTATAAATTATATATGCATGTGTTTTCAGCATGCCATATGTATAAAATACATGTATATACATATATATGTAGATACATGCATCATGTGTATGTGTGAGTGTGTGTGTGTGTGTGTGTGTGTGTGTGTGTGTGTATCCTGTGAATCCTCCAATAATTTGTGGTTAAACACAACTGAAATATATTCTCTCAACATCTGGAGGCCTGAAATCTAAAATTAATATCCAAGGGCTAATATCACAGTGTCAGGCAGCCAGCCCACAGTCCCTCCAGAGGCTCTAGGAGGCTCTAGAGAGTTGTTCCTTGCTCCTTCTGGTTTCAGGCAGTGACTACCTCCCTGTCCTGGCTTTTGTCTGCTTCACTCCACTCTCAAGGTCAGGATAATCAAATCTCTTTCTTTCTCTGCTCCATCTCCACTTTATCCTCTCAGAGCATGTAGATTAAAACTCACTCTGCTTCCCTTTTATAAGGATATATGTGATTACATTTAGGACTGACCCAGTAATCCAGGATCACTTCCCCACCATAAGATCACATCTGTAAAAATTCTTGTATTTAAAGGGTTTTAGTACTTTTTTTGGAGGGTGGATATCAGATAGCACTTGTAGGTTCAAGGGATTAAGGTATATTTGGATGACTTTTAGAGGGATATTTTTCAGTCTACACAATATAGATGTTGTGATTTCTATTAAGATAATTCATATAATATTTATCATATTTTTAAAGATGAAAAGATATTTGGAATCAAGCAATTAATTTTTAGTATTCGTAAGTAAAATAGTGTGTTTTTTCTTCTCTAAGTGTACTTTTTATTACAAATAATACATGCTCCTTAGATCTACTTTGGGTTTGATAGCAACCAATACAGAAAGATCAATTATAGTTGCCTCTAATGAAAGAAACTATTGGCTTTTTTAAAATGCCAACTGCAATTTAATTATATCATTATAAAAATGAAATGTAATTTTTTGGGGGAAAATGTTCAATATTCGATTTTATAACATTTATGTTTTCAGGTAATAGAAAAAATACATAATTTCTTTATAATATAAAAACTTCCTTTTATCTTTTCTATATAATTAGTACACAGAAAGCACATGGTGTTATGCAAGGATAATATTTGAATAGTGGTATAAATATATCTCTAATCTTTATGAATTTTTTCTGTTTTACTTTACAAAGAACACCACTTTGCATTTTTTCATGGATTATGGATATTTGAGAGCACTGCTATTCTTCATTGAGTCCTTTTATGTTGGTGGAGAACAGAATCCTCTCATTAATAACAGACTCAGCTTTCAGGCAAATCATATACAGAGGAAGCTGAAAATGCCATGAATAATACTGAAGACTCACGCGCAGATTCAGAAAAATCTTCAAATGCCCTAGATTTTAAATTATTTTAGAATCTTTTCAAAACCTCTTTTTAAAATGTAGTTATTTGAAATGCCATCATGTGTTATTTTGGCTAAAAGACATTTATACTGAGAAAAGTATGTAAAAGAAAATGGTGTAAAAATACATTTGGTTGAGATTATTCTAAATCCCTCTTACCCTTGAAGTGTTAGTGTCCAGTTAGTGTTTCTTCAGTCCTGAGCTCCTAAAAATCTCGCATTCCACACTTTCTCCAGTTCCAGGATATATGTTGTTTATTTGTATGTTTTAGCACTTATGAGATTAAGCATCTTGTCTGCTATAAAGGAAAGAATAAGCCATAATACCCTGAGGCAAGTTCTCTATGCAGGAAAAAATAGCCACTGGGGTAAGGGTTTCTGATTAGATTGTCAGCACTTTTGAGTTATTTTCATTGCTAGTTTTATAAGGAGTTAACTTGTGGAGTTATTTTATAATCCTAGTTATTGATTAAAATGCTTCCTGTGCAATAGCAGTTTAATACCCCATTAAAACAAACAAACAAAAAAAATTGACTGGGCACAACACTGCTGCCACAGTACACTCTTACACAGTAGGCACTGCTAGGTCTCTCGGAAGAGACCATAGACAATTCAAAGTTGTTTATTGTCTTCAAGTATCATCATTACAGCATGAAAACCTCTGTCAAAACATTTAAGATAGACAGATAGATGATGATGATAGGTAGATAGATAGATAGATAGATAGATAGAGAGATGATAGATAGAGGATAGCTATAGATAGATGATATAGATATAGATAGATAGATAGCTGATAAATAGAGGATAGATGATAGATGATAGACAGATGGATAGATAGATGATAGATAGATAGATAGATAGATAGTTAGATAGATAAATAGATAGATAGATAGAGACAGATAATCCCCTATGACATCACCTGTCACATCCCTGACCCCAGAAGTCTTTAAACTCACCCTCTACTCACTGATCAGAGTTTTAATGGATGATAGAATTTCCCCAGATGGAGGCCAAGATAAAGTCTTTGCAATTGTTAATGCATCCTGCTCTACCTGAGTTAATACTTCTGCCAAGTAGAAAGGTCAATATAGAAACAAAGAGATAGCTACTTGACTTTCTGAGGGATCCTTGGTAGTTTATGGGGTTTGTTTAACCCTGAAGCTCGGAGCATGGCTAAATAAGTTGTTTGCTTCATCCTTTTCCTTGGATCTTATTGGTAGTATATGTAATTTAATATTGAATGAGATAAACTGAACAGATTTGGTCCCAAACTATTGCATTAATCCGATTGACTGACAGAGAGACATACTCATAGGATAATTTGTCAAAATTTATGATGATGTAGAAAAAATGGTGGATGAATTTTAGGTGACAATTATCTCTAAATTATCAATTCTCATATTTCTTCATATTTTGTGAACTGAACACTGGTTTCCCTTTCTTTGGACTATCTTTACAAGGATGTTTATATAGTGAGCAGCCTTGGAAGACAGAGTGTTTCTGTGGAGCAAAGGCAAGTTTACTATCCATGACAAATAAAATTTGGATTTTTAAGATCAGGATTCCTCTCCTATAAAGCCATCTACTTCATGTGCAGTTGCCATCTGACTCTTTTTGTGTTACTTTGTGGGATTGGGGCTCAAGAAACCGTCACAGAAATGTTAATAATCTGGCTAGTGCTATTCCTGTGAGCAATATACATTCCTTCATCTCTGACTCAGAAGTCTTGTGTCTCCTGACAGTTTATATTAAAGAATAAAAGGCTACCACATTAGCTTGACAATATGATAAAATCTCAGTCACTTCTAATTTTTTATGAGAGAGAGAGAAAAAGAGAATCAATTTTTATTTATTTTTCCATCTGGCCTTTATTTTTCTGACACTTAGTTGCGTACATGGTGCTGGGGTTTGAACTCAGGTCCCTGAACATGCCAGGCAAGTGCTTCAACCACTGAGCCACCACTCCAGCCTCACCCCTCTTCTTATTTCTTGACATATAAAAAACTATTCTTTTTCAGAAATTTGTTATTCAGTTTGAAGAATGAAATTCAATTTAGCGTCATGGGAATGTATACAGAATTTTTTTTCTCGCAATCTTCAATGTGCCATTGAAAATTATTCTGTCCATCCTAAAGGTAAAGCACTATATATGAGGGGGAAAGTCCATGTATAATGGCCTGCAAATGGCTAGAGACTGAGAAAAGTTCATAGTGTACAAATACAAATAATATTTAGAATCAAACTTTGATTATAGAACTGAGAAAAGGAGGAAGTAATTATATAGAAAGGTGTGAGTGGTGGATGCAGTAGGACACTCCTGTAGTCCCAGAAATTCCAGAGGCTGAGACAGGAGTGTCACAAATTCAAGGGCAGCCTTAGGAACTAAGCAAGGCCCTAAGCAACTTACTGAGACTGTCCCAAAATAAAAAATAAAAAGAGCTGGGGATGTGGCTCAGTGGTAAAATGCCTCTGGGTTCAATCCCCAGTACAAGAAAAAAGGAAAAAGAAAAAAGATAGAAAGGTATGTGTTATTGTTAGTTTTTAAAAATTATGTTGAATATATGTAGAACATATTTTTTTCTCTAAAAGTTTTCATTATCCTGATAGTGCAAATCTAACTGATGAAATTTGGAACTTGAAGGGTTGTAATTCTCTGTGTCAAAGATAATTTATTACATCTATAAAAAAATACAAAATAGTATTGTAATAGTATCAAGAGGTTTAGACTCCTCAAATTATCAGAAAGAAATTGAGAGAGAGAGTAAGAGAGCACCATATGAATTATGTGGAGGAAAAATACTGAAAGAGAACTGATTAAGATCAGAATTAATTTTGGAAAATGAGAAAATTATTATTTTTCTTGCTATTTACCTATTTCCATTTTCTACCTTATAACATGAAAGATTTCTTTATGATTTGTTTTGATTCCTGAAATCAGATAACCCTTTCTTTCCATTTCTCTTCTTAGCACATTTTTGATGTGATAAAACATCATTCTTTTGTAGGCTAGTTTTCAAAACTTAAACAGGTACAGTACCAGAGCCTAGTTGAGCTGTCTCTTGATTTTCTCAGAATAAACAGTATTTGTATCAGTAAACTAGATACAATAATTTTCTGTCTCCCTAGTACCCTTTCCCAGGTCATTCATGGCAATAATTTACGCCTGTATAAAATTTACTCCTCTATAAATAGGTTTCAAATTAAAAATCCCTCCCTTCCAAGGCAAACTGGAAATGACTGAACTGAATCTCAACCATATTGACATTGATGGAAAATTCTACCTATTCATGTTGTAGAAAGCAATCATCAGCTCATTACTTGTATTTCTTTACTGCAATGTGGAATTATTTCTATCAATACCTATTACATTGTAACTTATTACCTTTTGATGTCTCTGTTTCAAAGGCAAGACTACATTTTTTCATATGTGCATTTTATGTCTTTATATTACTGCCCATAAATTTTTATTTAATCAATAATTAAAAACAAAAAAAAAATAAATTATACAGCCAAGCCTCATTATTCACAGTAGTTACATTCTATAAAGTTGCCACAAATAGTCTGAATTATCAAATACTAAACCACTGCTCTGGGAAAAAACATATGATTACATTCATGTGGGCCTCTGATTACAAAATTTTTGTCAACTGATCAATACATGACTTTGTTTTAAGTGAGCATCTATTTAAAGAAATCTTATTAAATATATAGGTTTGATTCATTAACATTGAACTCCCAGCTAATAGGTGCCTAAAAAAACTTCTTAAAAATATGTATTTTTCTCCACAAAGCAAATCACAGGTTTCTTGTGCTTAAGAATACTAGGTAGAACTGCACTTGGGGAGCATTTTAAACAGGGAGATCACCCACCAAAAAAGCAAAAATAAAATGACACTAAATGGGGTGCCTAAAGGATATTGGTTACAGTGTGGGAGCCAAAACAGGAAAGGAAAGCACCTCCTTGTTTGACATTCGTTGGCTGTGAACATGCGCTGAGTGATTGGGGATGTCAGCAAAAGATGGTAAAAGTGTCATGAGGATTTAGGCATTGATATCGTACGTGATAGGTAGCAACATGGAGTTGGGGAATGGTGTTCTAGACCTACTGTACTGAATATCACATGCTTTCCTTTAGTAAACAGTTCGCCTAGGATGACTCTGGCCCTGTCCTGGCTTCAGCCAATAGGATGTATTGCATCCCTCAGAGGAAAAAAAAAAACTGTTGTCTGAAGGAAGGAGGAGTGCAGACCCCCAAAATCTCTTCTAACCTTTATACAAACCAAAGATTCCAGGACTCTGGAAGACAGGAAAATTAGAAACAAATCCCTCTAACTACAAAATCTGTAAGAACAATGCATGGGCCAAGGTGATCCGGAGTGGCCTTTGGAACTTTAGCATGCCGTTACAATAGTAAAACTTCCCCCATGGGTTCTACTTAGGTACCTGTGGGTAAGATCATGCATGGTGGGGCCTTGGAAGTCTGATAGTGCCATTAGTCAAAAGTCAAAAGGTAGACCTGGGGGAACTCTGGAAACTTCCCTGAGATCTCCAATAAATCTGGAGGGCAGGGGAGCACGCAGCCTCTCTCCTCCCTGAAAGGATCCACTTTCTTCCTTGAGAGTGTCCTTTTTCTTTTCCTTTCTCTTCTAAGAAATGCCTGTGTGCTGCTACATGTGACCCACTTGAAATTCTTCTTGCAGGGTCACAAAAACCAGTGGTCTCTTCAGTTTCACAGGCAGGTCCTGCTAGGCAACAACATGGAGGATTAAGATATAATTTATTTTTTACAAAAATATTTAAGTATAGACAGTCTCTGACTTATGACAATTGGACATAAAATTTTTCAGATTTATGATTCTTTCAAAGTAATATGCATGCAGTAGAAACTGGACGTCAAATTTTCAATTTTACTCTTCTCCTGGAGTAATCATGAAATGTGATACTCTCACAATACCCCATTGCAGGCTAATGTAAGTGTTCTGAGCAGAGTTAAGGTAAATTAGGCTACACTATGACTTTCAGTAGCTTTGATGAAGTAAATGCATTTCTAACTTACAGTAGTTTCAGTTTATCATGGGTTTATCAGGAACTAACCTCATTGTGAGTCAAAGAGCACCCAGATTAGGAACATGCTTAACTCGGTGGGCATGAGGACCCTATCCCAAAATAAAGAACACAGATGTCTCCAGGTATCCCCATGGGCAAGAGGAGAGGAGAAAGGGTCCTTTTGGCGGCAAGCCTACTCTGAAGCAGAAAGTTGTCTTAAGCACCATTTCTAACACTTCTCTAACAAAACTGTCCATTTCTATGCTCAGGTGCAATGAAGGAGGGAGAGCTCCTTCACTGATTGGACCAACAAAGGATATGAGCTAATAGAAATATACTGAGGGAGGAAACCCAGCAAGCCCTGTCTGTTCAGATTCTTCTTGACTTCTGAGTGTGGTGGTATTCCTTCCTCTTTGATACAGGGCAGAATCCATCTGGACTGAGGATCCCTATGTCCACAATCAAGCAAGGGGTGTCAGAGAATTTCTTTACAGCCAACTTTTACACAGAAAGGTGGGGGAAAGTTAGAGTAATAGTTTTAGATATTATGGATGGCCTTAGCTAAAGGGTCTCTGGTTTATATGACCCACCTTGGGGAACAGAAATTCTAGTTTCTCTGGCTTGTCTCTAGGGAGACTGAGGGCTGAGAGAGAGGAAGAAATTGGGAGAAGGTCAGAGAAAGACTTTGCCTGAGGTGAGGCCTTCTCTTCAATTTATCACTTTCTGAGCACCAACACAGTCTCCTATTCATTCCTATCAGTTAGAGCTAAAGGTGAGGCTAGAGTCGTTGTGTATAAAACCTCTGACAACAACTTCAGTTTCTAGACACTATAAAAGGAAGGAGGAACAAAAATATAGATTCAGAATCAAAATTCAGGAGCAAAACGAAATATTGGTTTGGGCACTATTGAACAAATAGACCTCGGAAGTTATCAAAATAATAATCAGAGAGTCATACTTCCAGGGATAGAAGTTCAACCTTCTCACTTGCCCTGCCTTTAATGAAATGTAATTCCCCATTGCCTCCAGGGCCCTGGGTTCTCCACAAGTAGCAGAACTCCATGTTATAATGTTAATTTTCACACTGAAGTCATGGAAGAGGTGACAGAGGAACTGTGAGGTCCATAATTGCTGTTACAGAATAATTAAGAGCTTAATATTATGAAAGTTAATTATAAAATTATATTAATTAATTTTAACAGCCCAGCAGTCCTTCAGGAATTGATGTCTAAGAAGAATGCAGTCCCCAGAGAGGCTGACAGTCAGATTAAAGTTTTCAGAGCCAGAGCAGCACCCACTTTGGTCTGAACTCCATTGGGGAAAACCACAGGGAAGACACAGAGAAGGACAAATCAATGACTTTGACTTCGGTTCCTGGAGACAGGGTTGGGTGGATGAGCAACAGCTGCTTCCAAATGTGGACTGATGGCAAGAAAATGCTTCCAAAAAGGAATTATTGCTACCATTTTATAAATTTTATCAGCCTCACCTTATATGACTGCCATTTTAAAAAATAATCACTAGGATCTTTCCTAAGATAAGAGTTAATGATGCATTTACTTCTGTAAAAAATGAACCACTTTTTGACCCACTTTTAATAAAGTCTAGAGACCTTGTTTTGGAGAATCGGCGTACCGCTAAAACATAATATGCCTTCTCTTGGTCACAAGCCATAGCCTGGATTTGTTCTGATAGTTTCGTGCATTCCCCATGTGAATTGTCACTAGTCTGTCTTCCTCCCGAAATTCATAAAAGATCATCTTCTTTGGGTTTGTTTTTCTTTGAGATTAAGGAAAATCTTCAGTTTTTTCATCATTTAAGTGAAAAAAGATATCTTCCAGCAGAAAGAACTAGGGTTAAAAAAAATCATTGTTAAAAATTTATTTATTTAAATGAAGCCAGTGATGTTGACCTGACACTCATACATATAAATACATCTCAAATACATCTAGTTATCAAAACTGAACTCATGAAGTTGGAGAAGTAAGCATGCTGGGTATAACTTCAAGCAAGGGCTCTGAAAGTTACTAATTTTCCCCACCACAGGACCCTAGGTCAGTGTCCAAGATCCCCAGGACAACCTTTAAGTTTGATGATTCACTAGAAGGACTCAGAATAGCTGTGGTTTGTAACATGAAACGATACAAGTTAAAATCAGCACAAAGAAAAAGCACAAAGGGAAAGGTCCAGGAGGAAAAAGGTGTACTCTTCTAGTTGTTCACACTCAGTGCAGTTGCATGGAAAGTGCTTAATTCTCCTACTGCGTGACACAAATGCAAAGTGTCATGAACTGGCAGTTTCCCCAAGCCTTGCTGTTTGGAGTTTCTTTAGGGGTCAGTCATGGGGGTTATGCAGCACCCACATGACTGACATTTGCTAGTCAATCTCCAGCCCCCGGAGCAGTCAAGTTGACACAGCATGACCCAGTGTTTCAGTCACACAAACACTCCTATTGGGCCTTAGACATCATCTTCTGGGAGTCCTTCAAGGGCCAGTCAAGCACCCAACCCTACCTAGTTAACCCTTTACTACACAGTTACTCTACCTCCCTGAGACTCAGTTTCCTCCTGAAGGAACACCAGCTTAATTTAAAAAGATGTTGAAAAAACTTACAATGAGGATAAAATACATGTAATGAGTTCAGAACATTTTTTAACTGTTATACTTTTAAGAATTTTACCAAAGTGTTGGTGAAGACAGTGGACTTTCTTTTTTGCTTCATGTATCCCAGAGTTGTAGATGATTAAGTTGGAAAGCCAATTGGAGAAATGCCAATTGGAGTAGATTATTTTTTTTAATTTTAAGAAAAACCTTCCGTCCCCAGCCGAAGAAACAGGAGAGGGGCAGCCTAGCAAGATGGAAAACTTTTTAGACTGCTCAAATGCAGGCACACACTTTAGAAAAACTGATCCTCCATGCACCTGTGTCAGCAAAAACCAAGCAGGAAGCCTAAACTGCCACTTTCACCAGTTTATAACAAGGTGCCCAAACCCTTGGTTCACAGAAGGCTAGATACAGAGTTCAGAGTTACATCCATGATGGGGTGTAATGAGCCCCTCCCCTCAGTGTCATGGTGACCACATGAACAGTCTGGACTTCTTGGCCATCCTGATGATATGAAGTACCTCCCCCACTGCCAGTTGGATGGTATTCAAGGACGCTTGGTGGAGAATCAGGATTTTCATCACTGCTCGGTGGCGCTGACTGCATTACACCTACATCCCCATCGTGCCAGTTGCGGGCCACACTTTCGGTAGTAACAAGGTGTTCCCTAGGCATTGCAGCCAGTGTGAAGCCAGCAGTGACATACTGGGCAGCAGACATTCACACTTTTCCCTTTAATTACAAGCTGGCCCTCCTTCCCTCAAATGTCAATAATGGCTGAATGGGGAGAGAGGGACTGAAAAAATACAGAAAGAAGTAATGGCTGAAAACATCCCCAAATTTGCTAAAACCATAAACCTGGATATACATGAGAACATTCAGACCACAAAGAGGATAAACCCAAAATAATCCACACCAAGAACCATCACCGGCCATACTGCTGAAAACTAAAGGCAAAGGAAAAAAAATTTAGAAACAATGAGAAATAGTGCCTTCCATGTAAGAGAAAATGAATTTGAGTGACAACTGATTTCTCATGAGGAACTATGAAAGATACAATATTTTTGTATGGGCTAAAAATACCTAACTGCCAGCCTATAATTTGATATCCAGCAAAAATCCACATCCCAAAGGGGATAATAAATGTTGGTGTTTATTTCTCCCTCATCTAATGAAAGTCTCCATTTCATAGACTGAGATCAAGCTCTTACTAGAGTTAGAATCAATGGGGACATCTAGATTTTTTAGGTAAAATCAACTATTAACCACAGTGACATATTTACTCAAGCCACAAGACCAATCACAATAACAAATAGCTAGACATTAGTACTTTTCCCAACAACGGAAACATCTTTCAACTTTGTTGTATAAAATAGTGTTATATCTAATTTACATGATGCTAAGTTTTTTTTCTTGAGAAAACTCATTTCAGAAACAATTCTTATATGATGTTTTACTTCTGAACTTCTTACATCTGTACTTTCAAAATGCAGCATGTGAGTAAGTAACATTTTGAAAACCTGAGTTAGTCTACTTGGGTGTGTCTACACTGCAGAGCTCAGTGTCCAGCGCAGTATTACCAAGTCATATGTGTCTATTTAAATCTAAAGTAAGCACAACTAAGCTTCAGTTTCTCAGTTATACTAGTCACATTTCAAGTTCTCAAAGTGGCTAATGGTTGACATGTTAGTGCAGTTATAGAACAATTCCATGAACCCAGAAAATCCTAACTACAGTGCAGTTTCACAGAGGTATTTTGTCATTCTTGCTTCTTGGGATTTTCACTCCTTGAATCATAGTTGTTATACATGAATTGTGGATTTTACAATTAAGTATCTGATAATGTCAGATGATCATTATGAATAATTTCTGTCTGATGTATGACTGTTAACCATCAAATAATAAATTCACTTTTGTTTCAACATTCTCCACCTTTTTTTAGTCTTTTGGTCTTTCTGTCTGCCAGAGAGTCCATTTTCCTCCACTGTAAATTATAATATTGAGTCTCCAGGGAGAGCACTTTAAGGATAAAAATCAAAATAAAACCTTAAAAATTATAATGTAAAGATATAAAGTACACAGGTATGGTTAAAATATTCTTCCCCTAAACAAACACACACACACACACACACATAACTAGCATCATGCAAAATTCACAGTACCCAAAGTTATCTGTGGATTTTTATTTAAATGCTAATAGCCTTTTGTTGCAAGGTTTGCACGTTTCTCTTCTCACTTTCTGAAATTCCTCCACGGTGTCTTCATGCAATCCTTTAGCACTAGTTACTATATTTATCCCAAATTTAATTGAAAAATTGTGCGTAACTCCTCAAACAAGTAAACTTGAAATGAGATTATCAAGATTAATGTCAATAATTAGTTGTGACTATTTCTGCAATGTCAAGGAATGTTTTACGCAAGTGACAATATAAAATATTCATAAATGTTGTCAAGATGGTGATGCTGAGTTACTGGCTTCAAACGTAGAGCTAGAGTTAAAAAATAGCCCCAGTGCAAGAATCCTTGGACAGAGTATTGCACATGGTTTTTTATAAAAGGAATAATACTGAATCTATGCAGTTATACCCAAGAAAGCACTGCATTGGTTTCCGTCAAGGGAGTCAATGCAGTAAATGAGGAACTTGGCTCCATCATAAACAGAGAGGCCATGTTGACCTGGCCCCCCCACTACCCCAGCATGCAAACACCCCCGGTATAATTCATTCTCAGTGATTTCTTTAATTGCTGCTCAAATTTTATTAGGTTGATGATTCCCAAGCTTTAATGCGCTTATGTATCAACTAAAGAGCTGGTCGCTGTATATCCTGCAAATGCTTCATGAACCACCCTTTGAAAAGCATGAACCAAAGTATCCTTTTCTTTACAGATTGTCTAATCTAAAACCACATTTGCAGTGGATACAAACATACTTAGAGAGTTAGACAGGCTTGAGTTTAAATCTCTATTTACTACCTGTGGGTAAATTACTCATTGCTTTTAATCTTGCAATTCCCCTCCTTTCAGATTGTTGTCATTGTTGCTGTGTTTGTCTCCCATGTTCAGGGGCTGTTATCAGTCTAGTAACACACACACACCATTTGTATTAAGAATCTTACATGCTGCAGAAGAATTTCTTACATGCAACTGTGTAGTAGACACTTTTTCTTACATTCTGTAATTTTAGAATCATCTTTATTGTTTCTCTTGTCTCTGCAATTCTCTTCCCTTTCACTATTTTTTAAAGAGAGAGAAGGGGAGTGAGAGAGAAAGAAATAGAATTAATTTTATTTAGGTTTTCATGTGACTTTCATTGCTCCAACACTTCGTTGTATATGTGGTGCTGGGGTTTGAATCTGCACCCTCACACATGCCAGACAAGCACTGTAACTGCTGAGCCACCACTCCATCCCCCTTTCATTATTTTTTAAAAAGAGAGAGAGAGAGAGAGAATGAATGAGGGGATTGATTTTTTTCATCTGGTTTTGTTTTTCCTTTACTTTTTTGCATATGCAGTACAGGGGATGTAACCCAGGACTCTGGGCATTCCAGATAAGTGTTCTACCACTAAGCCACCTCTCCAGCTCCTTCTCTCTCTTATTTTTTCTCTTACCCTTACTTCTTCACTTTCTTCTTTCCTTCTTTCCTTCCTTTCTTCTAGTTCTAATTCTGATATTTGTTAAGACTATAATTTCTCCCATATCCCTCGAAATTTCATAAAGACTACACGTATAATCTGTTACATTTAATCACAAATTTTGATTCTAGAGTTGTTAAGGGTCCTTATTCTCCCTTTAGGTTCATAGAACTATAGTCATTTTATTGACACAAATTTTTAAGGATTTATAAAAGCTGCCTTCTGTTCCTAGAATTGACCTCCTTGCCAGTCCCATAAAAAGAAACTATCCTAAGTGCTCCTGCTGCAGCTTAAAAACATTGTGTCTGCATCACTATGCAGAATATTTCCTGATATATCTTTAATCACTCCATCTATAATGCCAGTTTTTATTCAACTTGCATACTATAAAATTGGTATGTTTTATCCTTATTGAAAACTGGTTTCACTTCATTTTTGCTTGAGTCAGACAGTTAAGTCATATTTTTCCACTTGTATATAGATTGATGTGCCAGGATATTGAATAATTCAGTTAATTAAAAGGTCTAAACCTCATCCTGGGTAATTGATTCATGAAAATGGAAGAGAGATGTAATATAAATAGCAATGCACTTTTGATATTCTTTAGTTGCTTTTCGTTGACATCAGCATATAATTGCTAAGTTCTAATTTGTCAAAGTGGCATGGCACAGTGGGTTTTTCTGTGTGTTTGCACATGTGTGTTTGGATCATATACATATATTATCAAAATAATATCAGCTCCTCAAATTACACCTCAACCAAGAGATTAGTTCAAGCTTAATTAACCCATATTCTTTTACTCCCTTTCCTATAAAATACACTAGGAAAACTGCTAACCAGACCTGAATTACAATGGATTAAAAATTCAATGTGTGTGTGTGTGTGTGTGTGTGTGTGAAGTAACTGGCTTACTAAAAAGATTAGGACACAAAGCCTTTAGAGTAGGACACAAGGGTCTGTTTCCCAATCTAAAGAAAAGTTTATGGTTTAGATGTGAGGTGTCCCCCAAAACCTCATGTGTGAGACAACGCAAGAAAGTTCAGAGATGAAATGATCGGGTTACAGGAGTTTTAATCTAATCAGTTGGCTTGGCTTGGCTCATAGGGATTAACTATGTGGTAACTATAGGCAGAAAGGGTGTGATGAAGGGCTTGTGTCATTGGACCTTGAGAGCTTGTCTGGAGGTTCTAGCAGAGGTTTGCAGCTACTCATATATCCTTGACCGAAGAACAGTCCTCCTCTATCAGGGTTGGTCGTCCTCTTTGAGGATGTAGCTTCATGAGAGAAGCATATCTAGTGGTGAGGGAGGAAGGGGACACCTGCCTAATCAGCCAAATCAACCCTGGCGATCAATGGGTGATAGATTTCGCAGCCAGATTGCCCTGGCATCTGAGGTAGGTCACTGGGGCTTACCTTTGGGGTGTATAATTTGTTCTTGGTGAGAGGCAGTCTCTTTGCTTCCTGGTTCCATGTCCTTAGCTGCTTCCCTTCTCCACATCTTTCTACCATGATGCTCTGCCTTAACATGGGCCTACCACAGTGGAGTTGGCTGGCTGTGGACTGAGATTTCTGAAACCCTGAGCCCCAAATAAACTTTTCCTCCTCTAAAATTGTTCTTCTCAGGTCTTTTGGTCACAACATCAAAAAGGTTGACTAAAACAGAAAATAATGACCAATTAAAAATCAACATCAAAAATTTCTTATTTTTACATGAGTTACATTGGTATTCCTTTATTAATTATTTTATTTTTTGTCCTTGTGTTTTTTGTATTTATTTATTTGTTTGTTTATTAAGCTTTATTGAGGTATAATTGATATGTAATCATTTGCACATCTTTAATGTAAATGTTTTGATGAGTTTGTACACATTGCATTTACTCCCATGATACTACCATTATTGTACATCTCCAAGTTTCCCTGAGTTTCTTGTGTGTGTGACAGAATGTGTTTGATATTGTGTGTGTGTGTGAGAGAGAGTGAAAGAGAGAGAGAGAGAGAAAGAGAGAGGGAGAGAGTCTGTGGTAGGACCACTTACCACGAGATCCATCTTTTTCACATATTTCTAGGTGCACAATATCATATTATTAACTACCAGCACTATATTGTGCAGCAGATCTCTAGAACTTATTCATCTTGCATAATTGAAGCTATATTCATTGAGCAAGCCAGTCACAGAAGGACAAAATTTTAAGAATTTCCAAATTGCTAAAAGAATTCTTTATTTGCATCCTTTTCTAATTATTTGTAGCTAAAGGATACCAAGACACTAAGACATTTATATAGTAATAGAAAAAGACCTTTCCAGGTATCTCATCCATCAGTCAAGGTCATTGAATAGAGAAATGCTAAAATAATAAGAAAGTAAAGCAAGCAATTATTGAACAAAACTATCATTAACTTTAGTAGATTTAAGCATAAAATATATCAAACTCCTCCATTTCTCCATTTCCCTCCCACAAAAGGACAAATGTTTCCATTTTTTTATTCAACAAAATTGAATGTTCTTTAAGTTCCAAAGATGAATGAAACAAATGTCTTTATCTCAGAGGATTTACAGTCTGGTCCAAGACACAGACAATTGGAGAATTACCATGCCATGTAAAGTGAAATTGCATGAAACCTGAAGTGTGACAAATGTCAGACCTGTGGGTGCTCAGGTTATCATCCCAGACAGTTTGATACTTCTAGGCTTTTTTGCTCAATCTGTATTCAATTCCTAAACCCCCTTCCTGGGTTCATCTAAACATATTTTTTGATGATGACTTCAGATAGGATCTTTTCTCTGAGACCTTCCTTTATCTTCTTCTTCTTTTGTCAGCATCATATAATCCCCTGGCCTTCTTCTGGACAAAATCAGTCACTCCTTCTCTGAGTTCTCCAAATTGTTAGAAATGCCTTTCTACAATAGCTGCTGCATTTCATATCAATTGTGGTTTGTACTTGTTCCTTTAATTGGCATGTGACTTTAGAGGCAGAGGCTAGCCACTCTATGTTCTTTGCAAGACATCTGGTCGTTAGCTGATACTAATATGTCCTGGATTGTGTTGACTCCAACAGAAGAGATGTCCACTCAAGCTGCACCCTCTGTATCCACTCCGGTTCCACCTGTCTTCTTTTCTTTCTAAAGTATTACTAGCTGGTTTCATATCTAGCAATAATAACAGGTAGCCCTCTTGTGGAAGAGCCTGAGATTAACCAATTCCTATTTTTGTGAAAATTAGATAAGGCCTCTCGATCAGACCTGTATAACTCTTGGACCACTACCTATCCCCAGACCCCTCCAGCTGTTTTACCAATGATATCTCACAGGGCCACAGGTCAGGAGGGGAACAACTCCATGGGGCTTATGTCTGTGAGCTTGGTGGGTTTCTAGGTTGCTAGATAAATGGAATATTTGGGCTGTAGGACAGGGTTATATGCTTTGGCCAGGAGCCTGTGTGGCTATGATGCTGGGTTATGAGCAACTTTGGTGGTTAGTCAGTCCATGAATCTACAGGGCATGAAATGAACCCAGGCAATGCACAAAATTCCCTGTGTTCTTAAACAGCAGCCAGAGCTGTGTGTCAGAAATCAAGACTAAAATGAAGTCAATATCTAACGTGAAGAAAGAACCCAATCCACCGAGCCAAACTGTCCCTAGAATGCATTGTACATGAGGTCCAATGCCTGCCCTAAGGCTCACTGCTTTCCCTTTCAAATAATTTTTTAACATAATTCAAAAAATAGTATTTTTGTCTTCATGAGATCTTGTTTGGCTCTATTTCCTTTTGGGACTATTTCATCATTTTACTCCATAGGAAAAAACAATGGTTATATATAATTAAATTTTAACTTAAGCATTCTGATCACGGCTCAGTGTGAAAAGGAAAATCATTTCTCCTTTTTGGCAGTAAATGAATCCAAAGTCTGTCACATGAGTATCTCCTAGGAGATCCCTGTGTACATCATTGCCATGGAGACCAACTCATCAGCCCTCTCTGCTTGAAACGATTAATTTGTATCATCAGTTAAGGTTTGTTTTGGAGAGGAAAGGCTATAAATACATGGCCAACCTTTACAAATTATGACAGAAGCCGTATGCTCTGGAGTGGACTTGGGATGCAGTGACTCCTAAGTCCCACTATGGCATCACAATTGGGAAATCTCATTCATGGTGTACCTGAGAACAGATAGGAACAGTCAGCACCAATGATGAAGAGCAGACAATCAGCCTTTCCAGGAGGGAGACTCGTCAAACCCCCAGCCAGGAGTGATGAAGAAGCTGGTAGGAAACAGCCATCAGCCATACCTCTGTTTGCCTCTTCTGATTCACCCCTTCCCTGAGCATTTACAAACTGGAGAAGGGCCCACCAAGGAGTCTAGATGCTCCAATGCTGGCTAGAAGAATATGGAAGATTCTATTTTGCACTTAGATTTTCTGAAAGTCATATATTATGATAATAATAATAGTAATAAATTGCTATCAGAACAATTTTAATAATCACACTGAACACATAAGCTGCCCTAGGAAAGGGAGACATTAGTTCAGGAGCCCAAGGAGACTGGGAAATGGAGCTCACCTTTGGTCCTGCCCTCAACTGCCAGCCTTTGTTTTAGGAATTCCCAATGCTGCAGCACACCCGGTTGCATGGGGAGAAATGGAAATCTCAAGGAGATAGTTTGAAGAATTCTCCTAGTGGGAACTGCTTGAGATGTGCAAATACCATGTAGGTTGTTGAGCTGCTCCTGGGAGCTGGTTTGGTAAAGGCTGCAAGCAGAAAGGGACAGGAAGAATGGGCTGAAAAGGCAATGTCAGAGTGTTGGTCATTCTGTACTGGTCAGGAATACAAAATCATCCTTTGATTTCGGACAGGTGGCACTCAAGTTTCATACTCAATACCAGGAAACTTGTTTTTGTTTTGTTTTTTAATTTTTTTAAATTTTTTTTATTTTTGAGCAACCTTACAAGATTTTAACAAAATAATATAAAATGTGTATAAAATGTGTATATATTCTGGATATTGCAATTATC
>PVKS010022498.1:0-33644 GCA_004027875.1 Aplodontia rufa | reverse complement strand
GCTGATCGTCCCACATATAAGATTTGTACCCTTAAGGACATTTGAACTGGATTAATTATGAATAAGAAAAGGACTTTAAGTTCAAAATTATAGAAACTAAAAAAATTATAGCTGTTATCCAAAAATAGCATTTAACATCCATAACTAGTTTATGTGTTACCCAGGACCTTCTTTCGTTTAACATTTAGTTAGAACTTTTTTTTTTTTTGAGCTTAATATGTCAAAGTAAAGTCAGAATGAAATCCCATCCTGTGCTGATAATGGATGTGTATAACAGCCTGACAGAGCTTTAATGAAGTATAATTTCACTAGTGTGATGCAATAATACATAACCAATTTAATCTGAAACTAAGCCAGTGGTGCTGGGATATATTTATGCAACTAATATTGTTAAATTCTTAATTTTCATGCTCTCTTGATTTAAATTGCAAGTTCGTTTAAAATGAAATCCATTCATGAAGACCATAATAGATTTTTTACTTTAGCTTTCCTATTTTGATAGTTTTTTACAGTTTTCCCCATCATCTTTCCACTTAAATCCTCTATGGAACACTTGAAGTATCAATGTAGCAAAAGCATGAACCCGTGTAAAATTTTACAAATCACATTTCTTAATTGATAATTTTTATAAACCATTTTAAAACTTAAGACATGTCTTACACGTATTATATGGAATATAATAAAAACACACTCAGACATCACTAAATATACAATTTATGATTTTTCCCAACAGATATTAAAATGCTTATTGCTACTAAAGACACAATTCTGCAAATACTCCATTAACATAATTTTTCCTTCAAGTTTTAAGGAGAGCCTTAAGATTACGTTATTATTCATCTCTTTGAAGAATAGATATTATAACAGCTAGTAGTTACGGCAATATTGGTGCTGCAGTCATTTAGCTGACAGTTCTGTCTCCCAGAACAATACGGCTTTGCTGTCCATGTCTTCATGGTATCCTGTCTAATCCATAATAATTATAAATGTGTTCTCATGATAATGTTCAGATTAAAAAGTTCATTTTGAAAACAAAGTTCAGATTTAAGTGCAAATTCCAGTCGAGCAGTTAATCAAACTATTTTACGAAAATATAAAATATGAGCATCCAATAATTGAAACAAGGCCAAATATGAACCATCAGTATGATGGTGTTTGTTGGTACTCTCAGAATGTTCACTTCATCATTGGTTGTTATTGTACAATCTCTGCTGGAAATAACATAAACCTAGATTGAGAAATGAAGGATTCAGCAACCTTACTATAAAAATACTGTCCAATAATAACACATGTCTATTTTGCTATTCCAGTATATATTATTTTGACTTGAGCTTTATTTTCAATATACTACAAGGTTTAATTTATTCAACTTTAATTACGCTGAAAAGTAAAGCAAGACTGTTTGACCTTATTCTTTCTTTTTTAATAGTGGCTAGTATTCAGAAGCTTCCAGCAGCCTCTGTTCTAACAGACATCAACTTCCCAATGAAAGGACGGAAAGGAATGGTTGACTGGGCAAGAAATTCAGAAGATAGGGTAGTTATTCCAAAAAGCATTTTCACCCCTGTGTCTTCAAAAGGTAAACATGAAATATTTTGAGTTTTAAACGAAACATTTCTGGAGAGGTCATTTAATGAGGCACTAGGTAAAAATTTCAAAACATTAAATCATTTTGAAACAGTTTTTGGTCACAATTCCAAGGTAATTTTGTAAATGTAGATAGATTATATTTGGTTTAAAATCTCTGAATTTACTGAAGGCAAGGGTCCATTAAAGTAGGGGTAAGCATGTAAATGCAAATTATTGCATTATCCATGCAAAATCAATTTTATTTCTGGCACACATTAAAATTTGCTCTAGTTTGAAGATATTATTTTGGCACACAGAAACAAGTTTAAGGGGGAAAAGTTAAGTTTTAAGACCATTTTAAGTAGCCTTTAAAAATGAATAGCCATCTTCAAAAATGACATTGTAGTCTTAATTCTCAGTTCGTGATTTTGATCTTTAAATTTAATGCTACAAAAGAGAATTAGGATTTTTTTCTCCATGTCATTGAGCATTTAAATTTTTTGAATACAACTAAAGCATATTTTTTATCTTAGCTTCTACCAGAAACACATCTTAGAGTGGCATCATTAATGTGCACAGTATGTGGGTTAAACAATCCCTTATATGATTAGAATGTATTTCAGGTACCCAGCTGCATATTTGTGACAGTTTGTACTGGGACCCCATTGGGATTAACAGATTAAAGTTTTGTAAAACAGTATTTTTTTTTTGCGGTTTTCCTAATATATTTAATTTTGTTTTTCTAGAATTAGATGAATCATCTGTGTTTGTTCTTGGAGCAGTGCTATACAAAAACTTAGATCTTATTTTGCCCACTTTGAGGTAAGCTACAAAGTAATACACTGTTGCAGTCCTTATAAATTATTCTAAAATGTGATAATAGTTCCTTCTATGAAAATGGACAAACAAGCTTTGGTAACACAAAGGGTTTTTTCATAAATGAAATAGAAAATATCAATTTAGTGAACAGGTTATGGGCATATTGTGTATATTTCAAAACAACTAGAGAAGACAATTTTGGTGTTTGATTGTAACCCAGCAAGTCTTTTTGTACCAAATCATGACTTTCCTAAAGACTGAAAAAAAAAAAAAAACCTAGAGTCTCTGTAATAGAATGGGTCACTGTAAAATTAATCTTCTTCTCCCTTTATTTGTACTTAATGATACTGTTAATCATCATTACATGAAATTAAAGTAGTATCTTGATGGCTGGGAAAACACATTTTTGTTATTCATTTGCACAAGATCTCAATTTGCTTCAAAATACATTTTCAATTACAGCTACATTAAGAGAAAATGCTGTTGTTCAATTAGAGGGCTATTTCTGGAAGAAATCCATTGATTTCTTTTCTGTTAGACCTTTAGTAATTCTCCCAACACGAATTTATGTGTTCTATTGTTTATCTGCTTCGCCAAATCTACAATTTTTACTTTACTGTTTGACTTCCTTCCCTTTTAAAATGAAAATTATCTTTGAAAAAGGAACAAATTTCAATAATGCAAATTCACATGAATTTCTATCAAGCACACTAACAATAAAGATAAATGATACTGAAGTTTTTATATATTTAGGAAATTGAATTGGACACAAATAGGAAAAGAAAATGAAATGCTTACTCTTGGAAACAATGCAAAAATGAAGGCATAATCATTTTTATATTCTCTGAAAACAATCAACCTAAGTGTCAAGCTTTCTCAAAAACATATTTTCTTAACTCTCAGGACCTAAACTTCGAAACTTATCTATTCTTTCTCAGCGTATAATGAAATACTATAATTTTATGACATTTTTTGTTGTTTTAGAGTATCCTATCATAAAGATGTTATAAATTAAAATTATTCATGGTGATAGAAATTGGCTTGACTACTATAACAAAACACCGTATTACCTAGGCAGAACATTATTTGCAAAACAATATGGCCAAGCTTAAAAGTGAAAATAAAACCCTGACAACTCAGCATACTTGTGATTATAAGTTCTCTGAGTTAAAAAACCAAACTTGAAATTCTGATTATTTCCAAAGTTCTACGTGAGCTGAACTTTACTTTTTGGTAACCATCAGGGGATTTTAGTTTTTAAAATAAACATATTTATCTTAAAGATTTCATGAAGTCCGGTTCCCAGAATATATGAAATCACCTATTTTATTTTTGCTTCATTTAAATTTGGGGTTTTCTTTTAAAGCAGTTATGAAAACTCTTCATTTTGAATGTACATAAATAATACATCTAAAAATGGAAAAACACTGATGAAATTTTAATAACTTTCATTAAACCATTACCATATTTTTACATATGTTCTGTGGCTAGTTTTAATGTGTGCCACTAATCCTTCTGTCCCCTCCAGTGATTTTTTGTTTGCTTGTTTGTTTCTGTAATACTGTTTTACATTTTTTTTATGTTGGTAAAAACACATAACAGAATTTACCATCTTAACTATTTTTAAGCGTACAGTACAATAGTTAACTATATTCTCTACAACTTCTTCATCTTGCAAAATTGAAGTGTTATTCCACTAAAGAACAAATCTTATTCCCTGCTTCCTCCAGCCCTTGGCAAACACCATTCTACTTCCTTTTCCTAACAGTTCAATTACTTTATATATCTCATATTGGTGGAATCATGCAATATTTGTCGTTTTGTGTGTGATTCATTTATTCCAATAAGCTAATGCCATTCAGGTTTGTAAATATGGTAGCACGTGACAGTTTCCTTGTTTTCGAAGGCTGAATATTTTGCATATGTGTATTCTAACTATTGGAAATCATGGACAATGCTTGATGAACATGGGTGTGAAAATCTCTCTGCAGGGTCTTAATTTCAGTTCTTTTGAATATATACCCAGCAGTAGAAAGATTAAATCATATGGTAATTCTATTTTTTAATTTTCTTCAGACTGCCAATACTGTATTCCAAAGAGCCTGCCTGCACCATTTTACTTTCTCATCAACATTGTATGTGAATTCCGATTGCTGCATATGGTCACTGACACTTGTTATTTTGTTTTCTGTTTTCAACAATAACTGTCGTAGTGGGTATGGAATGATATGTCTTGAGGTTTTGATTTACATTTCCCTGATGATTAGTACCATTGAATATCTTTTCATGTGCACGTTATCCATTTGTACATATTTGGAGAAATAACTCTTTATGTATTTTGCCCATATTTTAATCACATATTTGAAGGTTTTGCCTACTCTTAAGTTATAGGATTTTTCTTGTATTCTGGATATCATCCATTATCAGATACATGGCTTACAAATATTTTCTCTTATTCCATATTACCTTTTCACTGTATTATTTATTTAGTTTTCTGGGAGAGAGAGAGAAAGAGGGATGGACAGAGAATAAATTTATTAAATCTTCCACGTGGCCTTTGTTGCTCTGACACTTCATTTTGTATGTGGTGCTAGGGTTCGAACCCCCATACATGCTCATGCCAGGCAAGCACTGTAACCACTGAGCCACCTCTCCAGCCCCAGATTTTAAGTTTAATATAATTGCATTTGTTTTATCTTTTAGTCCCTATATTTTTGGTGTCATATTCAAGTAATTGCCAAATCCAGTATCACAAAGCTTTTTTCTATTTATTTATTTACAGCTAGGAGTTTTATGTTTTTTAGATACTATGCTTTTGGTCTTTCTCTCTTAGTACCACTTTTTGGTGCACCTCTCACATTTTGAAATATTTTGTTTTTCCTTTAATTTGCATCAAGGCATTTTCTAGTACCTCTGTAATTTCTTCCTTGAAACATTGGTTGGCCAAGAGTGAGTTCATTTTTATATATTTGCAAATAGTCCTGCTTTTGCTGTTCATTTCCAGTTTCATTCCACTGTAGCTGGAAAAGGTACTCAGTAGAAGTTCAGTCATCTTTGATTTAATAAGACAGGTTTTGTGACCTAATGGATGATCTACACTGGGGAATATTCAGTGTGTCCTTCAGAAAAATCTGTATTCTGCTGCCACTGTCTACATGTCTATTAGGTGCTTCTGGTCTGAATTGCTAACCATGATCCCTGTTTCTTTTTCAGTCTTCTATCTTGCTGATCTATCCATTGTTAATATGGAATGTTGAAATCTCCTGGGATTATAGCATTATCTATTTCTCACTTCAATTTGCTCATGTTTGCTTCATATATTTGGGTGGTTATCCATTTAAAACACACATCATCCTGGCAAACTGATTATATTATCATTACATAATATTTTTTGTCTCTTGTGACAGTTTTTGACCTAAGTTCTATTAAGTGAAGCCCAACCCTGTTCTCTTTTGATTGCCATTTACATAGAGCATTTTTTCAATCCTTCACTTTCGCTCTATGTATGTCACTTTAGTCAAAGTAAATCTCCTTAGGCATCTGATTTGCATTTTTTTTAAAGAGAGGGGGACAGTGAGGGAGAGTGAGAGAGAGAAATAATTTTTATTTAGTTTTTCATGTGCCTTTCATTGCTCCGAGACTTTGTTGTGTTCATGATGCTGGGGCTTGAAGTCACATACATGCACATGCTGGGCAAGTGCTGTAACCGCCGAGCCACCGCTGCATTTTTAATTATTTATTAATTCTCTTTAGGATATGAACTGTGTGCCCTAAACATCGTAAGACTGCAAATACTATTAAGAATAAGTCAAATCTCCTTTGAGTGAATGACTACACATTTTTAAATGTATTAGATATCAACTAGTACAAATCTCAAGGACAGGGAAGAATTTTATTACTTTAGTCGTGAAATCCATTTCATTGTAAGATCTGCTTTCCTAGCTGTGAATACAAATACATACTCAGCCAGGAAGCGTTAATGGATCACAAAGTCTGACTTGGCACATCAGAAGCCAGGTATTCACTTATGCAAATTAACATAAATTGCTGGAATAAGTTAACAATAATTTTATACAGTATACACACTTTAAAAAGGAGACACTGCATAATGTAAATTATTTTTCATTTATTAAGCATTTTATTATCAGGATATTGACATTACTTTTAAATCAACATGGTAAAAATTTTTATATTTTGTTTAGAATGTGTTTTTATTTAACAAAATGTTCAAACATGCTTTGGGCACTAAAATGTGCCAAGCATAATGCAAATGAGTACATATGAATAATAGACACATTCTTGCCATTCATAAAAACTTACAGTTATGGAAAGAGATATGTATAGAACCAATGGGTGCAGTAATAAAATTTGGTTCATGTTACTGTGTTGTGGCATGTACATGAGATAAGCCCATCCCAAATCATAAGTAGATCGACACACATACTTTCCCAAATTCTCACAACATTACAACATACCTAGCAAAACCACACCACACACTAGGGACTTTCTCCAATAGGCTACTTGTTGACACAGAGTCACACTCTCTACAGAGGACTCCTTATCTTAAGTAGTTTGCTACCCACTGCCCAAATACCCAATGCCAAAATCCCCACATGCCCAAAATACACAGAAAAGTTCATAAGTATCTTAACATAATTGCAAGCTCCTAAACAGACATATGCATGCCTGTTTTCCCAGTATTTTTTTTCACTTATATAATTTGAAAAATAAGGCTAATACCTTTTTACTATAAAACTATCTAACATTAATTAAAATTGGTCATCAGTGGGTTTCATTTATAGCAAGACAGAAAATTTAGAACCAGAATAGGGGACAGATTTAATTTGAGTGCTGCATCAATATTTTAGTTTCACATAACCAAACACGAATTCAAACATACTCAGGTTACTATAACAAAGAATTAGCATCTGTGTGTTCACAGATTTTTTGTTTTCTCTGAGAGAAACCTGCACATTTTTCCGGGTGGTGACACACAGACATTCCCTGAACTCCAAGCTATGGGCACCTCGCTGTTCTCAAGGAGGCCTATCAATTCTGCTAATATGATTGATCACCCAGGATGACCTTCCAGCTTTGTTCATTTCATTTATTCCCACCTGATATCCTGATTACTTTCATTCACAAAGAAAAATAATTTGGAAAGGGAACTTGACATTTAGATCTTAGTGTTATAGCCTTCTCAATGTAGCTTACCTTTAATTGATTCATGTAATATTAAATAAAACAAAGGACAGTTAACTAGTTTTCTGTTTGCAGCAACTAAGAAGAGGAAAATATAAGGCTCTAATTAAAAATAAAGAAAAACAAAATATATTCATGACTTATGGTTTTTCTATACGTAATACTAGGCAGATACCTTCCTGCTTATGAATTTATCAATTGACTAAATATATGAGAAATTGAGCTAAAAAATGTTTTCTGACTCCAAGTGTGCCTCTAGTTCCTTTGCTATTAAATACAGTAAATTCCAAATTATAGAATAGCTGCATTATTTTCTAGAAAGTGAAATCTTGTGCCAGCTAACAACCCATTAGAGAAAACATGATCATAATGAATGAGAGGTTCAACCTCACTCTACTATAACAGAACTATAGTGCTTTGATAGTATGCCCACTTTAGGAAACATAGTAGTTTATAAATTTAAATATGCTTTTATCATATGAACAGACAATTCCAGTCCCAGGTATTTTCCAAGACACATGTCAACATATGTCCGTACAAAGTATGTATGAAAATTAGTCATAATATCCCCATGGGACTATTCAAAAAAACTAAAACCAGAAGTAGCCCAAAGTTTGCTTATTTATATATATATATATTCACAAATTGTAGTATATCTATACCATGAGATATTATTTAACTGTAAAAAGAAACGAAATGTATGAATCTCAAAAATATGATACCAAGTGAACTAACTTAAAAACAAAAGTCTATTTACTGTATGAGACTATTGAAATGAAATGATGCAAAAGGCAAATTCATAGTGACAGCATATCCCTGGTTGCTGGGGACCATGTAACCATGGGAGAGGCAGGAATCAAGTATAAAGGAGCGCCAGGAAACTATTTAGGGTGAGCAACCAGTAGTCTATTTTGATTGTGGTGGTACTTGCATGGTAATGTACAATTACCAGAAGAATTAATTGTTACACTTAAAATTCGTGCATTTTATTAAAAAGCAAAAGAAGTAAAACAAGGAAACTTCTTTGTCTTTGATATCTGATATTAATACCCCCCCAATAGTATCTGCACTTTGAAAGATTTATTTTAAATCATCAAAGAGGGATGAATATACTTATTTTTTCATATGCATAAAAGTACAATCTTTAAATCTCCAAATAATACATGATCTATAACATTTTGTAAATTTTGAATGAAATTTTTTGTGTACTAGGAAAGTTTGGTTCAGTTTTTATATTATATTATAGATAAACTTCCAGGTACTCCACTGGTCTAACTTTCCATCTTCCATCCCAGAATGACAAACACCTTTCCTTAAGTCCATCCAACTGTTATGGAAAGGTTTTAAATCTTGTTCAGTCCTATATTGAAATTTAAATTATTTTTATCATTTATATATTTACTTTAAATATTTAAATCATTAATGAGTGGGAACCAGAAAGGTGATTCATATCCAATCCTTCCTCATGATGCTTTCATAACTCCTGTTTTTAAGTAATCCAATCTTACCTTGTATGCAACTTTTATAGATTATAAATATGATTCCATATAAAATTGCTTTAATTTCATTGTGAATTAACTGCACTTGGTAAGGTATTTCAAAGAGAGACATGTTTCTTTGAGAACATTGAGGTAAACCAGTGGCCTGTAAATATTGTTGAAATAAATGGGGGGCTGATAATGAGCAACAACATTTATTTACATTTAAAGGCTTCTTGTTTTCTTATTATTCCACATTCCAACTTTTCATCTTAATGTATTTTGGGAGATTAAAAAACTTCCAGGATAGCATTTTGCAAGAAGAGAATTTGGTCTCCTGAAGAATAAAAATGTTAGGCCGCCTTTGAGATAATGAATTCTCTTCATTCAAAGATTGACTGAAGGTTCGAATTCACAATCCATCACTCTTGTAGGTGAATCAGGTTTAAGTAATTAGAAGCATGTCAGTGCTGCTGCTTTTTCATGTTTTCTGCATCTCAAATGGTAAATTTTTCCCTAATGTTTTCTAGATTCTGGTAGGATTCATTTATAATAGTAAATTGATTATCTTTTCATGAATAACAGCATATCTATGCTTTAACTTAGGATGCATTTATTTAATATCATCGCAACAGGCACTGAGCAGTGTGAATCTTAGTTTCATAGTTTCTCCTTTTAATCATAATTATTCTGTTTCAGAAATTATACCATCGTTAATTCCAAAATCATCGTGGTCACAATAAGGCCTGAACCCAAATCAACTGACTCATTTCTGGAGATAGAGCTAGCTCATCTGGCTAATGTAAGTACCATCCACTTGGCCTTCAGTTGCTTATAGAATCACCCATTAAAGAAGATTAACTATCATTCTTTTGACCAATAGTGCCATAACACATTTTTCTGGACTTGGTAAGGAATTGTTATGAACATATAGAAATAGATACCATTTTTTTGTTTTTGTTCCTGATTAAACTTTCTTCACTATATCCAATATATAGTTAATAAATTGTTTATTTATCTGTACATACATATAGCAAGCTCTGTACTAGATCTGGGGAATAAGTATATGAACAAAAGCCTAGTCCACTGTGTGGCAGGATAGACTGGCACATCAATGCATGGTTTTGAGTTGTATGCAGCAAGAGAACTTATAATGTTAATAGAAAGGGGACTGATTGACTTGTGAAGGTGGGCATGGGGCAGCATGTGAAAACACTAAGTCCAGCATCAGGGAAGAGCCTTTATAACTCCCCAAGTACTCCCCTTGTCTAAACTTCCATCTTCCATCCCAGAATGACAAACACCTTTCCTTAAGTCTATCCAACAGCAACTGAAATGCTTTAAATTTTTTTCAGTCCTATATTGAAGTTTAAAATATCTTCTTTTATCATTTATTCATTCACTTTAAATACTGGAATCATTAATGGATGTAGACCAGGAAGGTGATTCCTACCCAGTCCTTCCTCATAATGCTTTCATAACTGCTGCATTAAAGTAATCCAATCTTACCTTTTATGCATACTTTTATTATTCCTTGCATTTGCATTAAGTTGACTTTAATATTAAAAAAGAAGTAAAAAGTGATTAAGTCATTTTTCCAAGTTCATATAGTTAGTGAATGACATAATAGAATTCATACTCACATCCTTTGGGCTACAAAACTTGTATAATTTCTTCCATTGTATAATTTCTGATTTCCCAAAGAAATCGGCCTTGGTTTCATAGAAAATGATAATCATCTTCCCTCTGCACTGCTTTTTACTAAGCTGCCTTAGGCTTCCTAGATTGTTTAATGAAAACTGCAAATCTTTCCAATATTAAATATCACAATTAATATTTAACACATTAGATCTTTTTCTACTTTTGCCAAAATGTAACCATACTGGTTCTATCTAATCTCAAGAATGTTTTATTTCTTTAATATCTACTCATCATATCTTCATATAGCTCTAATTTCATCCCTATACTAAAACCTGGGAGGTGCACTTCAACTTTCCAACATGTGCTTTTGAGCAAGGAATTCGTTTGTGTTCAAACTTCCCTATGGAAGTATTTATCTTTCTGCTTGCTTTATTGTGTCTCATGGACTGTCTCTACAGTACAAGCACTGGTGTGAAATAGAGAAAAAGTAATACATCATCAGAATGTATACAGCTAATACTTCTATAAGTGAATATTTGCAGGACTTTTCTTAAAAAAGACAAAAAAAACATTATTTAAAATTTGAAAGCATGTAAATTAGAGGAAAACTTTTCAATAAATTGAAAAATAGTACCTTCAAAAATATTGTTGATGAAACAGTCTCAAAACAGTCTCACTACTTTAATTTGATAAAACTATTTGTAAAGAATATGTTTAAACTTGGAGTCAAACTTTTCTCTTTTGGGAATAAATTTTGACAGCCAATTTATAAAAGAGATAAACCATATAAAAGTATTTCTATGGAAAACAGAGTGTACAGTGAATAGAATTAATTAAGTGCCAACTAGATACTGGAGTAGAGTGAAAGTCAGAGTATGAGAAGGACGAGATAATGTTTGTAAGGCACTTTGAATGAATTCTTCCTAATATTATTGAGTAAGTGAATTGACCAGGTACCACAAGAATGTTTTCTCCACTCCGGAAGGCCTAGATTTAAGAAAATATAGAAAAATGCCCTACAAAACTGGATGAGGAAAGAAGAAGAAGAAAAGTTTATGCTGGAGAAAAGCTGCAAGCGCTCTTCCTTCAGTTCCCTCTCACCAGCAGTGAGGCTCTCCCTGAACTCAGCCCACTGCAAGGCCAACCGCCCAAGGAGCAACTCTGAGACTCCCTGGATTGTAAATGCCACCATAGCACCTGCACAGCATAGACAGCCTTCATGCTTTACCATTTTTAATTTCTAGTGATTATTGTATTTATATTTATATTCTTTGAGAAATAGTGTATTGTTCACTGAAGTCAGGAATGTGGTACTGACTTATTTGATATCTTAATATTTATAACTGGTTCTATAAATATATTTTCTATATACAAATATTAGTTTGATTTCATTGATGAGACTATCAGCAAAAGCTACACTAAGATATAACAATCTTAGCTAAATTGCAAAGATTGAAATCGTTTAAAACCAGCTAAAATTTTATTATATCTATATTTGTCGACTTTGAAATTGAGCTATTTTAGATATGACCCATCTCTAATACCAAATATGTCTATTTTTACCTATTTTATTATAATAAAAATATTTTCTGAGCTAAGGAAAGAATAATGACTTGCAAACTACTTCTGTTTAATAAGTCATGTGAAGAAAAAGGAAGAAAGGGAATAAAAGTCATAGCGAATCTAGGGAAAAGCCATTAACATTTTCTAAACGAAATGTACTCTTTTAAAAAGCTTTTAAACAAATAATATTTATGTATGTTAAATATAATAAGGCCCTTGGGAACTGGGAGGAATAAGAAATAGAATAAGTAACCCTGAAATTCCAGATTGCATTTAGCAAAGCCCGTTGCAGTTTTAACTAGCCCATAAGTCATTAATGAGTAAAACACTATTCTTAATTCAATTTCTCAGTCTTATGCCTTCATTGTCATGACCTATAGATTCAAGGTTTCTGATCCTTAATGCTTAGTCATAGCAATCATTTACTTTTAAGAAATATTAAATTTACTTTTCCCAGGAAAAGAATTTTGCATTTCATATTACTGAAGGGGTTTACAGAGTGATATTTAAAATGATCAAACTGGCAAACTTCACAATGCATAGCAGAAGTTAATAATTTGTTGAACATAATTATTGAGACCTTAATAAGTAGAATAGAAAACCTCTATGTGTTCACACACACACACACGCACACACACACACACGTACTTGCATAGCACATATATATATATACACTGACCCACTGTGGGAATGCCCTGGGTATGACAGGTATGGTTCTACTGTGTCTTTCCAGAGTAGATAACATCCTTATATTTAAAGATGAGTTAAAAGAAGTTATCATCTTTGAAAGTCTGAAAATACTTATTTTACTAATAAAAAGTATTTTATGTGATTTCATTTTGAGTGGAAAGATGGAGTGGACCATGCTGGCCTGCAGTCTAAACTTGCCCTTTAAAAAAAATTTTCCCCTGTGTGCAGAAACTAATGATCTAAGTAGGGTGTTACTCCTGCTTTCAGAGTTGAGTAAAAACCCACCAGATTTATTTGCATTTCTCAAACTAGTCTTGTGCACGCACACACACACACACGCGCACACACACACACGAATCTCATGGGAATTTTGCACTTGTGAGTTTTGTTTTCTTTGTCTTATTTGCTTACATAGTAACAGGATCAAGGTAACAAATTAAGAAATTTGACTTCCATATGTGAACTAAAATGAATCATGGACCAAAGCCTTTGTAAATCATAGAAGAAAACAGTGGAAAGTGTAATAATTATATCATTAGAAATGCATGAGAAATAATGCAGCATCCATCAGGGAGTACGTTCATGAAAGCAAAGGCCTAAAGAATTAAAAATCTTTTGGAAAAAAGTCCAGTCTATGGATCCCTAATTTTCACAAAGGGCTATCAGTATCCTTGTGCTTTTTTAATTACTTTTCTGCCCAAGCTTTTGTCCATGTGCTAGTGATTTCTGTTCTTTTGCCTGCTTATAGCTTTTGGTGATTTTTATGGGAGAGTTTGAGATACTAACTAGACAAGAAGATTGAAGACTCTGCTGACAGCTGAAATTGAGATAGAAATTGTTCTCTATCTACATTTTCTGGTTATATCCTAATCTCCTAAACTTTAGTAAACATCTCCTCGCCTTTCAAAATTGGCTTATTTTTATTCATAATACGTAATTGATATTCTCCAAAACATTTTTAGAATAATTGTGTAGTCATTGGAGTAGAGGTTGATTTTTTTTTTTACAGTAGAGTCAGACAGTAAATATTTTAGGCATCAACGCCTAACAATTTGTCACATGTAACCAAATATACTCTTGTAGTGTGAAAGCAGCCATAGACTGTACATACACAGGTAGTCGTGGATCTATCATGACAAAATTTTCTTTATAACAATTGGTGGCAGGCCAAAATTAGTCCATAGGCAGTTGTTCTACATAACCCTATATGCTATGCAGAATAATGGCCCATTGGAGATGTCTATATCTTAACTCTCAGAACCTATAAATAGGTTGTGTTACATGTTGAAAAGGACTTTGGTGTATTTCACATAAAAACCGGTATGTGTTTCAGGTGTATTACATGTCAAAAGAAACTCCTGTGTGTTACAATCAAGGGCAATCAATTTGAGATGGGGAAATTAGTCTGGATTATATGAGTAGGTCCAGTTTAAATAATTGAGCCATTAAGAGTGTAGAACCTTTCCCAGCTGTGATCAAAGAGTGCAATGTAAAGATTCAACCAGTCATGGTTGTCACTGAAGACGAAGAGGGCCTCAAAACACAGGATGCAGTCTTAAAAACAGATAGCAATCACAGTTTGCTAGTCAGGAAGTGGGGATTTCAGTCCTGCAACCACAAGGAACTGTAAGCAGATTCTTCTCCATTTCCTGCAGAAAGATATCAGCACTTTCATTTCTACCTGGTGAAACCCTTAATTAGAGACTCAGCTAAGCTCTCTAGACTTTTGACCTATGGCAACTGGGAGATAAAAATAGTTGTGCGGTCCTGTGCTTCTATGTTTGTGGTAATTTGTTACATTAGGTATAGAAAATTAAATGCACCCTATATTGCAGCATTAATTTTTAGATCCTGAAAATAGTATATAAATATAAATTAATAGTGTCATTTTGAATCAGATATACAACAATACTGATAATACATTATCTGATGAAAATCAATTAGCAACTGGAAAGTACATTTTGTCCTGATTATTATTATTAATACTTTAGATACTTGATCATAGGAATCAAGAAGTAGTGAAAGTGATTATTATAAAGTGGTGGTGGAGTATTAGGGGAAATTGGAGGAGATGATCCAACAGCATTGCCTAGGCAGCCAAAAGAGCTGTGCAGAGTGAGGTGCTAGATGTCCAGTAGAACCCTGATGTCTGCAGAGAAGTTGTGCTCCTAAAGAAACTTGGTAAAACTTCTCTGCACACTGCTAATAGTCTACAGCAGTGAAAATCACCGCTGCCTCCATCACAAACTCATGTGGTTATTATCAAGACACACCATTATACTTGAATGGAAATGGAAAAGACCTAACTTGTATGCTGCATGGAATCTAGTGATTTAGGTATTCATTTATTGAAGTTATTTGCTACTTCAACTTATAGTAAACACTTGGACAGTTTTTACCCCTAAAAGGCCTATTTTTTTTTCTGAGAGGTACTCAAGACTCCATGCAGCCCTGTTGGAAATGATGTAAGCATGTAGGGATAAGACTGATAAGACATACTATATAGAAGCAAAGATACTCTTTGAAGGATACACATTTTAAAAAGCTCCTGATTATGATTCTACTTTTCACTGCTTCCCACATGATAAATAGACAGTATTCATCAGGAAATAATGAACATTCAGGTTAATGATACATCTCAGAAATTAGAGAAGCAAGCTGTTATCACATCCATAAAATTTGTGTCATCTGCTTAGCGTGGGCTACTTAGTAACAGGAGAGCAGAAGCTGAATTAAATATACGCTCTCTCCTCATGGCCCCATTAAATAGCCACCAACATCCTGAGAAAGTGTTTCACTGTGGGTATGACTCGTCTGGATGAAACAGTATTCTGCATCTTTCTTTTAAGGGTTTTTATATCATACTTCTGTACTAAAGCCATCTCTTTCTTTTCTTTCATCTTGGTTTATTTAACTGGCTCTTAATGTGATGTTTCCTGTAGAATCCTCCCAAGTCCATTCAAATACTGTATGCCTCCAAACTCCTAATAAGTACAAATACATTATTACATTCTCAATGAGGCCTGTTAGACTTCAGACACAAGACAACTATAACCTCAAAAGAGACACAGAGAGAAAATATTAAAACACACAGTAGGGAATATGATTCAGTAGTAGAATACTTGTCTAGTATGTGTGAGACCCCAGGATGGATCCCCAATACTGCAAAAACAAACAAACAAAAAACTACAAAACAATACTATACTATGGAACTGCATTTACCATAGTATAAGAGGATAAGTTTGGAGAATATTCAATAAACTATTTTCTGTGGTTGAATTTCATAGCACAAAATGAGCTACATCATCCCCTTGGGTGGTATATTGTATTTTCAGGGACTTAGGGGCTGTTGTTCTGTTAAAAGATATACTCCTGAAAGAGTTCCCTCTCACTGATCAGCTTTTAGTAACCTATCATGATTTGAATGTGGTAAAATTCTTATCTACTACCTTATTTCTCTAGCATGCATTCCTGAGATTGTTTTTAAAAATGCATCCTTTCTCAGCTAGTACTGAAATTATGCACTGGATATGAATTAATCTTTTGTAGATAAAATCTCCTGGAATTGGAATTGTCCTCCAGAAATCTCCAAAATTGACTTGTGCAGTTGCATATAATACCAAAGGATTAGTTTTAGTGGGAAATAAAAGTAGGATTAGCTCAGCAAAATCTAGTGGGTTTTTGTTTGATATACATTGGTGCTGGCAATTGAACCCAGGTTTTTATACATGCTAAGCAAATGCTCTATCAGATCATTTCTCTGTGTGTATATGTGTGTGTGTGTGTGTGTGTGTAGCCTTGTCTAAAATTTAGAAAATTAAGGAGAGATGGTATAGTGTCAGGTGAAAAGTCCTCCCATCCATGCTCAAGAAGTCACTGCACAATTCACTCAATGATGTGCCAGACAGAATCATCCTGTAACGTCTGACTCAGAGCACTGGAAATGTTAGAATAGTTAAGATGAAGTCACCACTCTTCTCTGTGTCCTGAGCTACTTATCTTTGCTTAATTTGCCTCCAGAGGCAAGAGTTTATTTTTGTTTCAAGAGGGCCATGAAAGTTACAAGAATGTTATGATGTTTCCAGATTAGTAATTTATTACAGGATATGAGTACTGAGCATTGTCAAAAGTTGAATAGAACAGAGTAACCATATTGTTTCTCTTTTAGTTTTATTTTAATTGACAAATAAAAATTGTACATATTTATGGGGTTCAAAGTTATGTATTGATATATGTTTATAATGTATAAGGACTAAATCAGGCTAATTAATATATCCATCACCTCACAAAGTATTGTTTAGGCAGGAATAATAAGCTTTGGTGATTTATTGCACAGAATGCTGACTAGAGTAAAATATTAAAGCCTTGTATATTCAAAATTGCAAAATGACGAGATTTTAGATAGTTCCACATTGTTTCTGTTTGTATATTTTGAGCAGTGATTCTCCTAATTTGATATAGGTTAAAGTTATGAAGGGTAGAAGGAGGGGTTATTAAAATGCACATTCTTATTTTTACCCCACATCTCAAAATTTTTGGAACCAAGGAATATACACTTTAAGTCAGCATCTCAGATGATTCTGGAGTAGGTCCAGAGAAAATTATTTGAACATTGTTAAGATAGCAAGGGTATGATTAAGATGGCATATAAATTTGAATTTATTCTAAATTTCAAAACACTTAGGAAAAAATTAAAGACCCTTGGATCTTATTTACTTTCATTGTAACTTTATTATTTTCTTTTCCATAACCAACTTTGTTCAGATCTCTGATCAAACTATTAAGGCTTAGTCGTCCGCTTTCCCAGTATGCATCTACTTCCCTCATCTTTGCTGCTCAGTGTGGTTTAATTTTGTTATAGCACCTATTACCATCTAGCATGTTATGTACTTGCCTGTGGGATGTTTTTGTCACATTCCTGGCCCCTACTACAATGAAGTCTTTGAGGCAAGGACTTTGTTTTCCTCCACCTTGGATCAAAGTACCTTAAAAGGCACCTGGAATGTAATAGGTGTTTACTAAATGATTTTTGCATGAATTAATTAATGAATGGATGAACTAGTTTTGATAATCTTAACTCTTTTGAATCTTGTACCTTGGGAGAGGTGTTTTTTTTTTTTCCCACAGTGAGAGTATTTAATGTATTCGATGGTAGGGAAAGATTTAGAAGACAGTTTTGAAAGTATAAAATAAATGTATTTGTCATAGTAAAACCATTGAAAACCAGGTCTGCAAAGGATGTCCAAATACCCTATTTTAACTTAAGAAAACAGAAAAGTTATGAAGATCACAGGAAAAGAGAGAATCACTCATTGAGAGACACTGACACAGCTAGGGCTACATTCTACTGTTCAGTAAATGCACTGTTTTGATGCATGTTGAAACAGATGAGAGAAATAAAAGAAAACAGTAAAGATGCTTAAAAGTGGTGCATAGAACACATGGCAATTGAATTATGGACCATGGTGCATTTTCAATATGCTTAAAAGAGGGTGAAATATTAACTCAAGTTGAACTATACTCTTTTAGTGGAGCCAAGAGAGGCAGATTGTTTGTTTGGTTTGCCAAAAACGTGTTCATCAAGAGGAACATATCTTTTCCAAAAGTTTTCAAATACATGCAGCTTTAATACTTTCAAATGTCAATTATTTTGACAGCTTGGTAAATTAATCTTCGTTAGCCCATCTGTCTCATTACCTGACAATTTCTGTTTTTTAAGTTTGACATTCTTCTTAAATGTGCTTGTATAGATAGGTGAAGTTCATGGCTTGCTGGATCCCTCTTGCTCCTGTCATTCCATTTTGTTATTGCTCTATGTGGGGCTTACCATTTCCTGTTATTGAGTTCCTGTAAATTCCTCATAACAGACCTTATAGCACAGTCCCTTTGAAAAAAGTATCTAACATTTATAACATTTTCCAAGTCATTTCCTAGTAGAGTGATTTAGCCAGTTTTTGTTTTTGTTTTTTTAAGGTTAGAGTTCATTTGTCACTGGTTTTTGCTTTATGTTTCCCATTCTCCATTTCCATTTCTTATGCCTTAAGTAATTAGTCTTCTTGGAACTAAGATTCCTCTATATTTTTTGTCCTGCCTATTTGTCTAAACTTCAGATATTTTAACTTATAGACCTCCATTGTGGGTATTCTAGGATAAATGTCCACAGAGGGGGTAACTGAACTTTCTGTGAATCCCAGAACATATAGTGAACCCCAAGATCAAATGGTGCATTGGGAATGCATAATAACTCTCAGGGAAACAAGGTTTGAATTTTCATAAAGACAGGAGGAGGAAGAAGCATACGTTGGGGTCTAAGAAAAAAGCAGTAAAGGAGGTAGAGGAAAAAACTGAATGTGGGCCAAGAAGTGGACTAAAAGAACATTTCTCATCTTATACTTTCATCCAAAGATTTTTAGGGGAGTCAAAAGGAAAAGGGTATCAAAAATGTAGTTTACTATACATTTATTTTCTACTACTATATTTTGTTGTGACATGTTATGAATAGTACTTATAAAATAATAAGTATATAAGCAGTATCCTCAATTGGTTTATATAGAGATTTAACTTAAACCTTTCCTTAGATTATTAAAATCTATGAACCTTAGAGAAGACTCTTCTTTAAGGTTTCTAACTCGCACTTGATTTCTGTATCCATGAAGCGTGCAGTCCTGCGTCCTTCATTGTGGTATTCCAAATATATTGTTGTCCATAGTGCTCTGGCCCCCATTGAATAAAATTCTTGATAATTACAGCATAATTACCTATGCTGAGGGTTTATCAGAAAGTCACAAACTGAAAAATCCAGGTAAAACCAGATAAGATCCATAAAATAGAGGAAGAAACTAGTTTGAAACACCATTCCCTCCTTTATCCCATAAACTCCAGATGCATGCCTTCTGGAAGAGCCAGATAAAGACACATTTTTTCCGTGAAACTCACTCATACTAGTACAGACTGTCCTTTACTCAGGAAATTATGATAATTGAAATTTATATTTCTCTTGTGATATAAATATTCCATGTGTATGTTTCTTATCTACTTCTATACAACTGACTTTGTTCAGGTACAAGAATGTTTTTATGTTCTCAAGGCATAGAGTAGAAGTATCAGCATTTGATAAGTAAGCAAAGTTGGATATATGGTCTTTGAGGGAGCTGGAGAACGGTTGTGGTATTACAATATTGAAGGTAGTCAAGTGCACCAAATAAAACAAACAATGCATCAGGTTGGATATATTTTAATAATCTTACTTATTATTTCTAGCAAATTTCTAGCATGGATTCAGACAATATAACTTAGAAATTCATACATCACAAAGATGCCACATAGATGTTTAGGGAAGTTGCTTTGCCAGAAACACTCCAGTAATTATCTGCTCATGTACAAGACTGAAACCTAAGGGCTGGATCATAGCTTAGCTTGCAGGCACAGGAGGAGCAAGGCTGTCTACATAAGGTGACTTTTTTAAGACTGATTTTTGACTGTGCTGGCCTATTTGTTACTTTTATTAATAATTTGGTTGGATGAGGACACAGATAATCATATTTTTCTTAATCCTATAATGTCATAAAAATTGGAAGCAATAGTGACTGTGTGGGATGCCAAAATCAAAATTTTAAAAACTCCCAAGAGACTGCTATGTATGAGTAATACCTGGTAAGTTCAGAAACGAACACCAAATATCTTATGTGATCTTAGTTTACATTTTTTGGAATGTGACATCTAAATTGGAAAAGCGGTAGCACTGCTCTGCTCTGCACAAATTGGGCACAGAAGATGATTTCCCTAAATGAACTCCAAGAGTGTGAGATCCAGGAAACAAAGGACATGGAGGATAAAAGAACTTGAATCCAATAGAGTGTGTCTAATGGATGAGAAGACTGTTACAGGACATGATAGAATATGAACATATCTAAGATTTTGCATCAAGAATGCATTAAGTTAGTTTCAAGGGGCAAAGTAAGACTCAGTGAATCTAGGCAAGTAGACAGGAACAAAACATATTCTGGTGATTAGGACTCTTCAACACAGAACTGTGCTGGGGAAAACTCATTGTATCATCATGAAAGTCGTGGTGGCCACTTAACACATATTACTGAACAAAATAAAAATATAGCCATGTTTTTATTAAAGTTTCATTAAACATTATCCTATCCAGATATTATTCCTTGATTAAGAAGGTACCAAATGTCAGCCAACTTTCTGGAAATGGAAAACTGATGCAATCACCTCTAGCCTCTTGGAAGAAACAACAAGAGGCTAAAGGGGAGGTGGGGCTGGTGACTGCCCAGACATATAATACAGGATGTTTTGTATGGCATTCAGGGAAATTCAAATCAAAAGTACATAGTGCTGGAGGCAGTGGCACACACCTGTAATCCCAGTGATTTGGGAGGTTGAAACAGGAGGATCTGAAGTTCGAAGCCAGCTTCAGCAACTTAGAGACAGACTCTAAGCAGCATAGCAAGACCCTGTCTCAAAATAAAAAATACAAAAGGATAACCACTCTGGACAGCAGTATGGTCCCTCCTCAAAAACCTAAATATAGAACTACCATATGATCCAACTACAGCATTCCTCATTATATACCTGAAGGAATCAGTCAGCATACTATAGAGACATCTGCATACCCATGTATATTGTGGCACATCTCACAATAGTTAATTTGTGGAATCAGCTTAGGTGTCCACCTGAAGATGAATGGGTAAAGAAAATGTGGTATATATATAAACGATGAAATATTATTCAGCCAAAATTATGTCATTTGCATTAAAATGGATGGAATTGGATATCACTATGTTAAATAAAGCAAGTCAAATTCAGAAAGACAAATCTCACATGTTTTCTCTCATATGTGAAATCTAGAAAATGAAATATAACATCAAAGTAGGAGACTATCAGAGAAGAGGAAGGGGAACAGGGGGAGGTGGGAAGTAGGAAGAAGGAGGAAAGTGAGGTGGGGTTAATAAAACCAAAGTATGTTATGTATTTGTATGAATATGCCACAATGAAACACAGTATTCTGTATAATTAATATGCACTAATAAAAAAAAACTCAAGAAAAAAATGAGATGCTTTACTGCGATGTAAATATTGTGAATACCTTGGTTTTCCTGAAGAAAATAAAGTAGCAATTAATATTTTAGAGAAATAAATGTGAATTTGAAATCATCAAAATATGGAGTCACTGTATATGGGAGCTCTGGTTTTTGACAGAACTCAACACTGGTTATTTTTTAAATAAATGTATTATTTTCATAGAATTTCACAAAGTGAGTCACCAAATCTGTGAGAAAGGAAATGCAAATTTCTCATGAAAAAAAATGATGTTGAATCTTGAAAGTATCTTATCACAAGATAAGAAATTCACCATTCTTCTTGATTCTCAACTAATCCTTTAAATATTTTATGTGTATGCTCACAAAATATTTATTCCTTCTCTGTTTATTTTTAGGGTACTTTGAATCCCTTTTGTGTGTTATGGGATGACTCAAAAACGTAAGTGACAGATGTTTTCTTGACATTATTTTGGACAAAATATTCAAAGCACATTAAATTATTTCAGCTGCCTGCTAGTTAACAGGAATATGTTACGTCAGTGGGATGTGAGTTATACAGAGAAAATGTTCTCCTCTTTGAATCTGCAAAACAACATGATGAATGTGTTTGTGTGTGATGATGCTATCAGGTTACTTCTCAAGAAAAAATGCATTACCTAATGTGTAAGGCACTTTGCAATGTGAATTACATGAGAATTTTTTAAAAGCTCTGATATTTTAGAATTATAGAAGCTCAAATGCTATTTCAATATCTTGTCCTAGTAATTCAGCTTAGCATTGCAGAATAAAACTACAATCTCTGCAGTCATTTAGCCCAAAGATTACTTGCTTGACCTTGAATCTATTATCAGAATAATGCAATATTTATATGGTCCTTCCAACTTGTATTCTTAAAAAAAAAAGCACTGAGTGATATTATTTAATTATTATTCATATGTTTTACAAATTCATGCAAACAAAAGAAAATAATTGTACTAAATAGAATGAATGATTCTTACTTGATTTTTAAATTGTTGATACAAGTAATTGCAATATATCTGGTCAAACTCATCTTTATCTCATTGATAATTCTTAGAGATTTTAATGTCCCGAAAAACAGAAAAAAAAACATAGTTAAATCTTAGAATCCACTACTTTACATACTTACTCTGGTTTCCAAATTCTTTTTTTGTCTTTTTATGTTTTTGGGATTTGGGGGGAGTTACTGCTTTGTTTTACTTTTTTTTTTTTTATTTTGCACAGATGGGAGATAAATATCAATTAATCTCAAAGGTGAATACTACCATGTGTATGCTGTCAGACTACCATGTTGTTGAGTTCTGTGTTTTCTAAGAATTTCCCCTGAAGTTCTTTACCCGAGATTTGAAATACATCTGAAATTTTATGATGTTACTTGCCTTTGCCAGAGTCTAGAAATGGGATGTGGTTAGTATTTCTAGGAAAGGAACAAACTCCCTGACAATTTTCTTAATCCTAGGGTACTGATAAAATTTTAAACTACAGTTATCTTTACGGGAATGACAGATCAATAATTCTACATAGTTTTTTGCTATAAGTTCTGATGTTTTAAAGACCCTTTCCTTCTAGGAACGTAGTGCCGTAAGAGATCCCCAACTTGCTCTGGTGGAAATGTGAGCTGACTGCACTTGCTGATGCCATGATTTTCTTCTTTTGCAATCTTATAAAGAAATGTATAGTAGTAAAATCCTCCCAATCTTTGCTCTCTCTGCCAGTAGCTAGTGAAGACTTTGGAGGTATGTTCTAAGATGCTGCTTGATGTGTTGTACAGACAAAGGAAGAGTAAAATGCTATAAAAATCTTACTGAGGGAGCTGGAGCAGTGGCTCAGAAGTTACAGCCCTTGCCTGGCATGCATGAGGACGGGGGTTAGAACCCCAACAACACGTACACAATGAAGTGTCAAAACAAAGAAAGCCACATGAAAAACTACATAAAAAAATACATTCTCTCTTTCTCTCTCTCTCACTTGCCCTCTCTCTTAAAATTTTTAATATATTCTGCACAAATAAAATTATATTTAAAATATTCATTAGAGCTATTTGAATATTTCCATGAATAATAACTAATTTTGGTTTAGTTTTGTTATCTTTTTAGTGGGAAGAATGTGATTGTATATTGATACGAACAGGGGAAAGTGCTCTTTATTCTCAAAGTCTCTTAGGAGTATTCAAATGACACTACAAGAAGCACTCCCCTCTTTTGAACTTTCTGTTGGTTTCTTTTCACAGACAATGTAAGGTGTTAAATTTAATTTGAAAGCTTTTGGGGTTTGAGGTCTGTGTTAACCTTGGGAATCAATCACACTCACTTTCCCTAACCTGAGTCTTATCCATCATAAAGAACATATGTAGTTTTACAAAACTCAACTTTCAACTTGTCCTTGAAAAAGAGTAACTTGGAAGAGGCGATGTATTTAGCTGTGTTTCAAAGCAGATAATCTCAAGAGATCAGTGTAGTTCATGTTTCCTTGATGTATCTAAAGAGTGATCAAAAAGCTCTCTCCTGTGGTAGAACTTCTGTCCCATCTTGCTTTTGTATCAGATTCTCATCATTAAAATTAGTTTTCTGGGTGAGTTTTTAAACAGTGAAGGTTAAAACAACTTTAACTTTATTTCTTTTCACATCTGTTGTTCCGTTGTTCCATTGTGATCATGTTTTGTGTTAACATACACAATGAATTTACGGATGCAATGGTTTTAACTTTGTGGGTCTTTCAAGTACAGTTAATAGTGGAAAGATGTTACTATTTTTTCAATACAGACAAGAGCTGACAAAGTGATATTTTAAAGAGCTCAATAATAAAGTTGAGGTTAAAAACTGTGTTTGATTTTGGTTTATCAAGTTTTCAGTCTTTTTAACTTTTTAAATTTAATTTTAATTATGAAAGCAATGTATGCATATATTTTACTTATAAAACCTTAAAACATGCTGTTAAGGTAAAAGGCCCCATTGATCATCACCACTTTGGGTCTCCACTCCCACCCATATCCCCAAAGTCACTCATATTTACATTTTGTTGTGAATACTTGTATGTATCCATTAACACACTGACATATGTATTAAGTCATAGATATTAACATTATTTGTACATAAATGTTATGTTATACATAATATTTGGTAACTTCAATTTTAAATTCAAAATGTGTCCTGGATAATTATTCTATTCTATTCATTCATCTGTTCATTTATTTATTCATTTACATATGCACCCATACACACATACCAGGGACTGAACCCAGAGGAGCTTAACCTCTGAACAACATCCCCAGCCAATTTTTCCCTTTTATTTAGAGACAGGGTCTCACTAAGTTGCTCAGGTCCTCACTAAGTTGCTGAGGCTTTAATCTTGAGATCCTCCTGCCTCAGTCTCCAGAGCGTCTGGGATGACAGGCATACACCATTACACCTGGCTGGAGATTTTCATATATTACTATCTATATGCTTTTTCTTGTCCATGTCATTATATCATTGTGTGGGAATATATAATATATATATATAGTAGATGAATATAATAGATGATCCAGTATTCCTAGACTGGGGACTCTTGAAGTGATTCTAATTTGTCTAATTAATTTTATTCTGTAAATTATACTTCTATGTTTCTGCTTGTACATCCCATCCCTCCTAGAGGATGTCTGACCACTTAGCCCACCCACAGTATTACCCTCTTGATGTCTTTTTATCCACCTGTTCCATTTTCACGACAGCTGGTCTTCCACTTTCTTATTTGTTTAGGTTTTGTCTGTCTCTGCCATCAGAAAATAAGCAACATAGGAGAGATGCTTTATGTTTCTTATCCATCACTGCACTGTGCCTTCTGGGCTTGAATATTGTACACATCCAGCAAATATTTAATAGCCAGTTTTGTGCAGAAATGAAGGTTTTCCTATTTCCCAGGTATCTTTTCTATTCCCATGCCTGTTTTATTTTATCAGTTGGTAAATGTTTCTAGCAATTATTTATCTAATATTTAAAGGGAGGATGCTTCAGCTTTTTATAACACTGTTCCTTTAAAAACAATTTTATTTCCAACTGCAATCTTTTACCATGTTAATCTCAAAAAAGGCGTTTTATTTTATAATTATCCTTTCTAAGAATTTTAGACAATTTAAAAACATATTTTGATTTGCTTTAGCTCACTAATTAACAGGATGCCAAAACTACTTCATCATATGTGACCCATGCAATAAGTTAATAGTTTACTCACTTAAAACTAGTCTTATTTTAGGAAGAGGAATATTTATTTTAAAATACTTTCTTCTAAAATGTCTTACAAAGTTATTGCTTGAATGATTTATAATCTGCTAGTTCTTTGATCTACTCTGAATTTGGATTTAGAGTATTGAATTATATCTGGCAACTAAATTCCCCCCAAAGCTTGTAAGCCTGTAATCCTTCCTTTACATTATCCCATAGTCATCTCTATGACACTTCAGTTCTATCAATCTGATATTCTCAGGTCCATAAAGGATCAGATTTGTTTTCAAACAATGTTTCAGGGGTACAATTGCTGATGTTTTCATTGTAACTTCTTAACTATTGTTTAACTATTCCTAAGCAGTTTCATCAATGTGTTTGTAACATGCTTACCTTTTAGTTGAAAATAAAAGCCTTTAGGAACTGAACTTCCCCATTTTTCACCATTTCAAGTTGATTTATTGGAGTTTGGAGCAGCAATATTCACATCTTGACCAAGACTTCCACTGTCTTGTTTTGTTTCAAAGTTAAATCATTGAATTGAAGCGATTCCTCTACTTTCATGCTGTTGCTCTTATTTCTCCATATTCATAACATCTTCCTATTCTTTTATCATATGCATTGGAAATCTGCATTTCATTTACCTCAAAATACGAAAGCTACTAAATACAAAGCTCACACCCTACCCTCATCCTTTCCTTCTAGAGAGCTGCTCTTTTCTTTGTTGTCTAGGTGATTGACATGCTTATGCATTACAGAGACTATATATATATATATATATATATATATATGTATATATATATATATACATATATGTATATATATATATATATATATGTGTGTGTGTGTGTGTGTGTGTGTATTCCCTAGGAGAGATATGTTGCTACCTCCTAGACGTTCAAAGCAATTATACCAAGCATCAGTATTTTCATATAACCACCCTCTATCCTCTAGGAACTAACCAAATAAAACAATTCTTTCATAAGACTCTGTTTAAACTATACTAGACTGGGGGAAAAACTAATATGAGTGTGAACCAAAAAGCATAAAGAAGAGGTTTTGTTGGACACATTATACAATATTTAATAAAGAAAATAGACCAGGAGCACCTAACCACCAGAACAATAATGTGATGTCTTTATTGATAGAGAGGGTAGATATGGAAAAAACCTTTATAAGCATACATTTGTCTATGGGGCCTTTTGGGGATGTTTGTTTGTTGGTTCGTTGGCAATAATGAAAAAAGTCCATATTCAAAATTTTCATCATATTTATAGCCATTATTATGTTAGACCACCATTTCTAGAATTTCTAGTGATTAAATTAACCAGACAGAATTAAGTTCAAGGAGTTTTATTATTTTTCTTGCATATATTGGTCTTTTAAAATATGTAAAAACATAATGTTACATCTTGACAGTTAACTTTGGAAATAAACTGACAAATATATCATATTCCATCATCCAAATTGACATTGTCATTGTGTAAATTCATACACTATATACACTAGGTATCAAGATGTTCAATTTTACTGGTCACTTCCTAAGAACATAATGGGACTTTTTTGCAGTTGGAGTGATAAGAAATAACCATTTAGACAGGCACTTGGTATAGTCCTACCTTAGTATATTCAGAACTAGCAAGGATGTAATTGAAAAAATAACTAACATAAGTTTTTGGAGTTTGGTACAAAATGTCAGGATTCCTAGAGTCTCCTCTTACTATTCAGATCTAATTTGTTTTCTAGTCATAAAAACTATGTCTCTTGATTGTATTCATGCTGACAAATTGAAAACATTGAAATTTAACACTTTTGAAACACTTGTCCTTAAAACTTAAATTAAAATTTACCCAATCTCCAAAACATGAAAAATATTATAGTCAAAAATAATAATGAGCACCTTTAGGAGAGTTTTTGGTTACTATTGATGTTTACTGCACTTTCGTTACTATTTGCAAAGCGACCAGGCTTTTTCAGAAAATACTGGAAAGAGAAAAACAAAAACATTAATTTCCCTGAAAAATAGCTATAAAATTAAAGATTCATTAATAAGAAACTAAACAAAGCTTTATATATTTGCAATTTCCTTTTCTGCCTTATATTATACCTTACTTGTTTTATTAGAGCTTTATGGTTATACATGGTATGGGTTCATCCTGATAAAGTCATACATGCATGGAAATCAATTTTGGTTCAATTTCCAAATATGTTTTTTCCTCCAACTTTTCCTCTCCTGTCCTCCCTCCCTTCCCTCCTCTCTTTCCTATACTCCACTAGTCTTGCTTTCATCACCTTTTAATTTGTGTTTGACTGATGCTTTATGTGACTTTATCCTTCCCTCCCTCTTTCCTTTCTGTTACTCTAGCTTCCTCCTGTAAGAGAAAATTCTTGACCTTTGAGTTTGGCTAATTTCACTTAGCATAATATTCTCCATTTCTATCCATGTACTGGCAAATGCTATAATTTTATTCTTTTTAATGGCTGAGAAGAACTTCTTTGTATATATACCACAATTTCTGAATCCATGCATCTAAGGATGGACATTTGGGTTGATTACATACTTAGCTATTGTAAATTGTGCTGCTATAAACATTGATGCGGTTGTGTCACGTAGTATTCCAATTTTGGATCTTTTTGGTAAATACCCAGGAGAGAGCTAGCTGGGTGATATGGTGGTTCCAGCCCTTGTTTTATAAGGAATCTCCATGATACTTTTCAGAGTGGTTATAGTAGTGTCAGTCCCACCCCCAATGTATAAGTGTATTTTTATCCGCACAACCTCACCACCATTTATCGTTATTTTTATTCTTGATCATTGCCACTCTGACTGGAGAGAGATGAAAGTATAGTGTAGTTTTGATATGCATTTTCCTCATTTCTGGGGATGTTGACCTATTTTCATATATTTTTTGGTTTTTAGTATTTCTTCTATTAAGAAATTTCTGTTTAGATATTTAATCCATTGGTTTATTAGATTATTTATTTTCATTTGGAATTAAGTTTTTGAGTTCTTTGTATATCCTGGATATTAATGCCCTGAGGAGCAAGTGGAAAATATTTTCTACTACTCTGTGGATTATCTCGTCACATTCTTGATTGTTTCCCCAGCTATGAAAATGCTTTTTACTTTATTGGTAACTCACTTATTGATTCTTCATTTTATATTTTACACTATGGGGGTCTTATTAAGGAATTTGGTGCATGCACCTGTATGATCACGTATAGACTTAATGTTTTCTTCTAGCAGTTACAATATTTCTGATCTAATTAACAAGTCTTTGATCCATTTTGAGTTGAGTATTGTGCCAAGTGAGAGATAGGGGTCTAATTTCATTTTCCTACGTATAGCTATCCAGTTGTCCCATCACAATTTGTTGAAAAAGGTGTCTTTTCTTCAAAATATATTTTTACCATCTTTGTCAAATATCAAACAGCTATTGGTTTGTGGATTTGTCTGTGTATTCTATTATATTCCATTGGTCTTCATGTCTATTTTGATGCTAATAATGCTATTTTTGTTGATACATCTCTATTGTTTAATTTAGGATCAGGTATTCTGATGCCTCCTTTTCCAATTTTTTTTAATTCATTAAAGATGGTCTTACAATTAGGAGGGAATCATTATCAAATAATCAACAACAGACATATAATGGCACAGCAAGCCAAGGCTGATGCCATTTCATGGTTTGTGTATGTTGAACCAGCCCTATTTTACCTGGAATGAAGCCCACTTGATCATGATGTATTATCTTTATAATGTACTTTTGGATCTGATTAGCTAGAATTTCATTAAGGATTTTTGCATCTATGTTCATCAAGGAAATTGGTCTGTAGTTTTCTTTTCTTGATGTATCTTCTTTGCTGGGTTATTGTATCAGTGTTATATTTGCTTCATAAAAAGTGTTTGGGAGTGCTCCAACCCTTTCAATTTCATGGAAAAGCTTGTAGACAGTCATTGTTAATTCTTCTGTAAAAATTTGGTAGATTTCTGCCACAAATCCATCAGATCCTGGGCTGTTCTTTTCAGGAAGTCCTGTGGTTGGTGCTTCAATTTCACTACCTGAGATAGGTTGGTTTAGATTTTCAGTGTCCTCCAGTGTTAACATTTGAATATCATATGTGGCCAAATATCTTTCCATATCTTCCAGATTATTAAACTTGGCAGAGTATAATTTTTCAAAATAAATTCTGATAATCTTCTGGATTTTGGTTGAGTCTGTGGTGATATCTCCATTTTTGTCTTGATTTTGTTGATTTGCTTTACTTCTCTCTTCCTTTTGGTGAGGTTGGCAAGGGGTCTGTCAAATCATTTTTATTTTTTCAAAGAACCAACTCTTTGTTTTGTTGGTAATTTGTATAGTCTTTTTTTTTTCTTTTTTGGTTCTCAGTTTCATTGATTTCAACTCTTATTTTTGTTATTTCCTGTCTTCTATTGTTCCCTTTTTTGGAGGAATTTGAGTTGGAGCATAAGACTATTTATTCGGACTCTCCTAATTTTTGATATATGGACTCAGTGATATAAATTTACCTCTTAAGAATGCTTTCATACTATCCCAGAGTTTTTGATATGTTGTTTAATCATTCTTATTCATTTCCAAGCATTTCTTGATTTCTGATCTCATTATCTCTTTATCCAATTTCATTTAAGAGGGTATTTTTCAATTTCCAAGTATTTGAGTAGTTTCTGTTGTTTTTCTTGTTGTTGATTGCTAAGATCTTAGCATTGTGGTCTGATAGGATACATGGGAATATATAAACTTGTTTTGTATTTGTTAAGCTTAGCTCTGTGGACTTGGATGTGGTCTATTTTAGAGAAGGATCTGTGAGCTGCTGAGAAGAAGGTAAATTCAGCTGAGTTAGAATGGAATATTCTGTACATGTCTGTTAAGCCCAATTGGTTACTAAAGTTGTTCAGATTGGAGATATCTTTATTGATTTTTGTTTTGATGATTTGTCTAATATTGAAAATGGTGTATTGAAGTACCCCAGTATTCTTCTGTTGAGGTCGATGAGGGATTTGATGTCCTTAAGTATTTTTTTCCATATATTTGGGGGGGTTGTAATTGGGTGAATAAATGTGAATTATCATTACGTCTTCTTGATGAATTTTCCCTTTTAATATGAGTCAGTGCCCATCTTTGTCCTTTATGAGTAGTTTTTGATCAAAATTATCTTTATCAGATATTAGGTTCACAACATCAGCTTGCTTTTTTAGACCACAGGCCTGGTAGACATTTTGCCAACCTTTCACCTTCAGTCTGTGTCTATTTTTGAATGTTAGGTGTGTCTCCTATAGACAACATAGTGTTGGAATTTGAATTTTTATCCAGTAAGCCAATCTGTGTCTTTTAATTGGGGAATTGAGACCATTCACATTCAGAGATAGAATAGATATGGGAATCTAAGTCTCAGACTTTATAACTATTGCTGTGTTTTGTGCCATCTTGGATATTTTTAGATGTGTATTGTGGTTATAGACAATCTCTTGTTTAAGGGTTTAGGGGATTATTAGCATGTTCTTCTGAATGAAGAAGGTCCTTGAAAATATTCTGTAATGCAGGATTTGTATTCATGTATCTTGCTAGCTTGAATTTATCATTCAAGTATTTAATTTCTCCATCACATTTAAAGCTGAGTTTCACAGGGTATATTATCTTTGGCTGAAAATTGTTTTCTTTCACGGTTTGAAAAATATTGTTCCAAGCTCTTCTGGCCTTCATTTTCTGATCCGAACAATCCATAGTAATTTAAATTGATCTGTCTCTGAATATGATTTGGGGCTTTTCGCTAGTTGCTTTTAGGATTCTTTCTTTAAATTCTCTGTTACTCATTTTATATATGATATGTCTTGGTGAAATTCTCATTTGGTTAGGTCTGTTTGGTATTCTGGGTCAATTCTGATATAAGGAAAATTCTCCTTGGCAATTTCACTTAGAAGATTTTTAATGCCCCTTGTTTGTTGTTCAATGTTTTCTTCAATCCCAATTATTCTCATATTATTTCTTCTCATCTTGTTGAATACTACTTGGAAATTTTGATCATGTACAATAAGTTTCTTTTCTTGTCTGACCTCCTTGAACTTAACATTGCTCAGCCTGTCTGCATTATCTGATGTACATTCTTCGAGAACTGAGGTTCTATTTTCTGTTGAGTTTACTCTGGTATTAGTATCTTCCAATGAACATTTGATTTAGTTGACAGTACTTTTCTGAGATCTCTTCTACATTTCTTTTCAGGGTGTCTACCTCTTTATAAATATGGTCTTTCATCTCCTGGTTTTGTTCCCTTATCCCTTTATATAAGTGATCTCTCATCTCTTGAAATTGGTATCTTACCTCTTTCCTTAATTATTCTCTCAACTCTTTGATTGAATTATTAATCAAAATGTTGACACATTTTTCCAGGTTTTTATCTAGGACCCTTTGGATGGGGTGTTTTGAGGTTGAGTGGGGAGTTATTTTCCTTTTTCCTCATTTTCAGATACAGGGGATGTGGCTGGAAGATCGACCATGAATATTACTCTTGGAGGGGTTATTGGAGCTTCTTGTGTCTTTGCTTAGTTGGGATAGGGTGCTATTTGGATAGCACAGATCAGTGGCTTCCAGTCTAATCAGTGAACTATTGTGAGCCTTACAGTGCATACACCAGACACTTTCAATGTGGGGGAGTGATTTCATAGTTGATTTCTACCTGGAGTCTGTTCCTAGTAGAGCTTGTTGGAGGGATTAAAATTTGGTAATCTCCAGTGGTTGTGGGCATCCCCAGAAGGTCTTACAATATTTTTCTCCTGTAGAGGGATAGTAAACAATGCCCTTTCCTGCTTCCTGTGAGAGTAGAGTTCCATGTCACCTGAGATGCACTCTTGAAGAGATTATTTTCCGCCTAATCAAATGCCTGACCCTCTTAAACCAGGGACCCAGGAACTGTTGGTAGTATTGTGGATCCTGTTGTAGATGTATGAGACTCTGAGGTGGCTAGCCTGAAGTTAGCTTCCCCGTGATCGCTGTTGCCTCACTCTTGGGTGACTTGTCATCTTCAGTGGCCCCAAGAGATGCTGTGTGTTTTATCACAGTCCCAGTGAGAGAAGACAGGCGTGAAGGAGGCACCAGCTCAACTGAACCAGTGTTTATATACGTCTCAAATGCAACCACTAGGGGGCATGGAAGTCCAGTCCCACCTGGAGAGCTCAGAACTTATGGAGTCTTGGCTGTGCACAAAAATCATGAACTAAAAGTTTGGGATAGCACTGAGTCCAGACTATCCCTTTTGTTTGAAGGTCCTTGAGGCTGATGCAGGTCCCGACCTTGTTCAAGAATTTCAGTTAGTGTCTGAAGTAGCTACAGCCAGAGACCACCCTGAATAAATATGCCCTATTGAGTAGAGTTGTGATCACAGACTCCTCTCATTTG
>PVKS010022497.1:0-33650 GCA_004027875.1 Aplodontia rufa | reverse complement strand
AGGTTTTCAAAATACGATCTTATGATTTGTTGGATTTCTATGGGGTTGGTGGTGATCATTCCCTTTTCATTGGAGATTTTATTGATTTGCCTCATTTCTCTCCTTCTTTTGGTTAGATTCGCTAGGGGCCTATCTATCTTGTTTATTTTTTCAAAGTACCAGCTTTTTGTTTCATCAATTCTTTTTATTGTTTTTTTTGTTTGTTTGTTTTCAATTTCATTGATTTCGGCTCTGATCTTGATTATTTCCTTCCTTCTGCTGGGTTTGGGGTTAGCTTGTTCTTCCTTTTGGAGGGCTTTGAGATGAAGTGTAAGCTTGTTTATTTGAGATCTCTCTTCAAGGAATGAGATATTTTTAAATTTTCATCATGGCCCTGATAATTTTGTGATTTCAGGTGACTTACTCTAATGGCACATCTTGGTTGTATATTTACAGTTATGAAAAGCCAAAATCTCTCACTTCAGGACTGAAATATTAATGAATTTAATGTGGAGGAGGTTGGGCAGCCTGGACTTTCTCAGAAAAATAGCTCTAAAAGAAACAGGTCAATCACTCAAAATCTTTTTCCTTCTACACCTAGTTTTCTTCTCTTGGCAAAAAAAAAAAAAAAATAAGAAATTTGTTAGGGTTTTTTTCCCAGAATTAAATGATTGCATAGGTGTTATTGGCCTCTCAGATGAGTAAAAAGTAAGCTACATTATTGATTCCCTGCCAACCCCCAGATACCTCCCTATCATCCTTCCCTTTCCCCCCTCCCACCTCTTCCTTCTCCCATCCTCCACCTATATATCTATGATTCCCTTAGATCATGTGTTGCTTTGACTTTGGTGAATCTGGTACATGAGGTTGACTACCTTTCACCAAAGCCTCTAGCCTCCACAAATTAGGGAAAATATATGACCCTTGAGTCTCCGGGTTTGACTAATTTTGCTTAGCAGAATTTCTTCCTTTGCCATCCACCTACCTTCAAAGGCCATAATATCATTGTTTCTAATAACTGAGTAAAACCCCTCAGTATATTTATACTACAACTTTTGAATTCATTCATCCAGTAAGGGGCATCTGGGTTGTTTCCATAATTTAGCTATTGTAACTTGAGCTGCTATGAACAGCTATGTTACTTTAATGTGCTGATTTTAGCTCTTCTGGGAAAATACTCAGAAGAGGGATAGCTGGGTCACCACATCCAAATGGTTTTGCTATTTTTGTCTTAAAAGATAAGCATTGGTGAAGCTGTAAAGAAAAGGAAATCCTGGTATACTATTGGTGGGGGTATAAATTAGCACAACCACTATGGATAACAGTATGGTAGTTTCTCCAAAAACTAAAAATAGAGCTATTATATGATCCAGCAATACCACTTTTAGATATATATGCAAAGGAAATGATATCAGTATGTCAAACAGATACCTATTCAAGCACCCATGTTCAACCATGCCAAGATATGGAAACAATCTTAATGTCCATCAACAAATGAATGGATAAAAATAATGGAGTGGAATATTATTCAGTCTTAAAAAGTAAATAAATATTGCTGTTTGTAATATTATAAATAAACCTGGAAAATGCTATGCTAAATGAAATAAACCAGTCACAGAAAGACAAATACCACATGATCCCACTTATATGTGTAGTCCAAAAGAGTCAGACTCATAGAAGTGGAAAGTAGAATGGTGATTCTCAGGTGAGGGGAGAAGGGAAAAATGGAAATCATTGGCCAAAGGTCACAAAATTTTGATTGTACATTATAAAAGTGTTCTAGATACCTACTATAACAATACTGTATTGCATACTTGGAATTTTCTAAGAGGGTAGATCTTAGGTTAATTATTCTTACCACCAAAAAACAATAATCACAGTGATAATAAATGAGGCACTTTGGGAGATGATGAATATGTTTATGGGCTTAATGGTGACGAGGTTTCATAGTCATTTACATACCCTGAAGTTGCGTACTCATCAAGTTGAATATATCAAATCAGCTTTTTACATGAACAGTCTTTCATATGTCAATCATGCCCCAATAAAGTGATTTAAGAATAAATAGATAAATACATAAAATCACATCCAAATGGTATAACAGAACACAGAGAAAAGTGCACCCAGGTGACTTGTTTTAGCCAATGATATGTGAGCAGACAGGACAGAGCAGAGAACTAACGCACACTTGTGTGCTTGTGCTTGTCCTCTTGAGTTTCACCATCACCCTGAGAAGAACCAGAGGGTTTCTCTTCTGGATACAGGAAAAAAGCGGAGCATGTGGATCAGAGCCACCCTGGCCTACATCAGCTGACTCCAGCCAACCCATGGATGTGTGAGCAAGCCCAGCCAAGGTCAGCAGAGCCACTAAACCAAGCCTCCCCTAAAGCAGCCAACCCTCAGTCAACCCACAGACATGACAGCTAAATAAACACTTATTGCTGTATTCCACTGAGATTCTGTAGCTGTTAGGCTGCATTTTTCTGGTGTAAACTAATACAGTGCCTCAGAAGGAACACTAGAGAATAGAAATGTCTCATGTGGAGTCCTTAAGTAATTTGCCATGATGTACATGATCTAAAACATTCCCGTTTCCCCTACAATGTTTTATATAATGAATACTTGTTAGAAATTTTCCCTTTCTCACTGATGCTTTTGGAAAGGGAAAATGTGCTGAGCTCCACATCTGAGCACACAGATTTAGATTCTGGGGTACATGTGCCAACATAGAGGAGCCCTTAAGTAATAAGTTCCCCATGACCATATAGGAGTTTGAGGGGGGTTACAGGTTCCCTAGACCACAAAACTAGGGGTTTGTGGTATTCCTAATCCAAACCCTAGGGATTCTCTCAGATGACAGCAGCTGTTTAACAAATATAACGTTCAACTAAAAGTCTCACCATAGATCAACAGGAAATTAGAGAAGACATATAGCCTAATGGTTAATATTGAAGGCACATGAATGACCCTGCCAGAGTTAAAGTCCAGCTCTTCTATTATCTTGTGCCAGTTATAATTTTTCTCAGTTTCATCTGTAAAATGTGGATAATAAGAATTCTATTTTGAGAACTTTTGGAAGAATTAAGTAAATGAGATATGTAAACTATGTATATAATACAAATATTTATATAAATCCATTATGTAAATATAAACACGCAATGACTATAACTCTTCCTTAACTTTGGCTGTAACACTGCTTGAAATGTCTCACGCAACTTCAAACCATGGTAAAACTTTATGGAATGTATGAAAATTTCCTCCCACTTCTCTTGGATCCTATTCCTAAGGCCCATGGGAGAATCTGGATTGTTTTGGATATTTTTTGCCAGTCCCTCTAGATTCACTATCCAGCCTTCTCTTCTATAGTGTAAGCTCTAGGATACCAATATTTCTGGACCATACCCATAGGCTCCCTCATCCTGCTTATGGTTGGGAAGCCAGCAACTCCAAGGGCAGGAGGATTATGAAGTATTTATTACTTCAACTCCCATCCAAAGAGTTCACCATAGGCTGGTGTATCTTTGCCCAAAGGTAGCATCTGCTATCAAGCAGCCCTTTCTACATGACTTTTTTCACATGCATAATGCTTTACAATAACTACTCCCTCCACCTGCCCATTAATACCCAGGTTTGATTGCATGTTTCCATCCTTAGGATTCTGCACTTTTTTCTTGCTTTTTTGTACCCTCCTGAAGATACCCAGTTTGTGCACAATGTCTGTTTCCTCTTGGGATCCTGATTGATACAGTAATTGGTAGCAGAGTGCCTCTAGGACAGACCTTCAAAATAGCATCTTGGGGTTGTGTTGCTTACATAGTTGACGAAGGCACAGAAAACTTCCTTGCTGAATGGTAATGGAATACAGATGATTGTGGCACCAGCAGCAGCAAGATTACTCCCTCATGGTGGCCTGAGGATGGAATGCATATGGAGTGGAGGCAATGAGGCTTGGAAAAGGAAACAGGAAGCTGTTAACCTCTGTCCAAAGTATGATTATTGCATAACTATTGATCAACAAGAATGCTTCTCCATCTAATTATTTAAATGAGACATTGCACTATGTCCTGTGATCTTGTCTCCTCTCTTCACTATTTGAAAAAGCCAGATTTAGAAACACTCTAGAAAGTTGAGATTGTATGAACCAAGGGTGCTGTGTGAGATAAGTCCCTTATGCACAGTCTCAGATAGATGCTCATATGGTAATGCCATGTATGGTTGAAAAGTAGAACTAAAAGATCAACATATAAGAGTAGCAGAGAGCTATGACCCTTCTTATTTATTCCATTTGCCTATATTTGAGGAAATTTTCGAATATGCATGATATGCAAATGAGAAAATTTTCCCAGGTCAATATTCGGTAACATCAATCTATCACATTTCTCTAGTAAGTACCTTATTTGGGCATGTTCAACCCAATGAAACCCATCAACTAGCCCTGTCCTTGATACATACCTTTCAGGTAAAATCTCTCATGCAAGATGATTACTCTTTAAGGACTACCTTCCTGAGAAACCTCAAATGCACAGGATGTTCCAATTCTCCTTGAACCTCAGTGAAAGCATCCACTTATTTGTGCTGTCATTCTGACACATTCTGAAAGAAGGTACGGGGTGTCCTGAACATCCAGTCAGTCCCATGACCACCAATTTTGGATCATAATAAAAATATTCAAAATGGAAGTATTATCCACAGAGCAAAGTCTCTGACTATACCAGAAAAGAAAGAATGCTTAGTTTTTGAAGATCCGTTGTCCATTTCTTTTTGACAATTCCTCTCATCTGCTGGAAAATACAAAGACCTAACCATGATATTTAACTTGCCATGAAAAAATGCTTGGTCTCAGGACCCATCAAAGAGGCAAGAGATCATGATGCAGTAGCAGCATCCTAAGCATGAAGCTTTCATTCCAACTGAGGAAACAGAACCAATATGAACCTTGCCTACATCAATATTAGCCGTATTGTCCAGACCTTTATAAGACGGTAGCCATTACCACATGTGAGTCTTCCAATATAAATTAACTAGAACCAAATAAAATTAAAAATTAATTTCCTGGGCTGGAGCGGTGGCTCAGCTGTTATGGCACTTGCCTGGCATGTGCAAGAACCGAGGTTTGAACCCCAATACCACATACACAATTAAATGTCAGAACAATGAACATCAGATGAAAAACTAAATAAAACTGATTCTTTCTCTCTCGTTCTCTGTCTCTGTCACTATCCCTCTCTCTTTTAAAAAAATTAATTTCCTTAGTGTTTTTTTTTAAAGAAAGAGGGAACAGTGAGAGAGAAAGAGAGAAGCAATCTTTATTTAGTTTTTCATGTGACTTTCATTCCTCCGACACTTCATTGTGTACGTGGTGCTGGGGTTTGAACCGTTGTACTCGCGCATGCCAGGTAAATCCCGTAACCGCTGAGCCACTGGTCTAGCCCCAATTTCCTTAGTGTTTTACTCAGCTTTTTCATCACTGTGACCAAAAGACCTGATAAGAAAGCATAGAAGGAAAGGGTATTTTGGCTTGCAGTTTCAGAGATCTCAGTTTATAAATGGTCAACTCTATACCTCTGGGCCCAAGATGAGGCAGAACATCATGGTGGAAGGGCGTGAAGGGGGAAGCATCTCAGGACATGGCTACTAGGAAGCAGTTCAGAGATTTGCTCACCAGGAACAAACTATAAACTCCACAGGCATGCTCTCAGTGACCTACATCCTCCAGTTACACTCCACCTTCCTACAGTTACCACCCTATTAATCCATCAGTGGACTGATCCACTAATGATGTTACAGCTCTCATAATCTAAATATTTCCTCTCCAAATGTTCTTGCATTATCTCACACATCAATTTTGAGGAGATACCATGTATCTAAACCATGACACTTAGTAAGCACTATCACCTTTCAAGTACTCATAGCTACATGTGCCTGCTGACTATTCTGTCCACCAGCAGAGGGCATAGACCACCACCATTGCAGAAAGTTCTACTGGGCCACATTGGTCTATATATCATTACATGCAGGCACTTTCCTCATGTTACATCACTTAGTTCTTTTTTTTTAAGAGGGATGGACAGAGAGAGAGAGAGAGAGAGAGAAATAATCAATTTTACTTAGTTTCTCATGTGGCTTTCATTGCTCCAACACTTCGTTGTGTACGTGGTGCTGAGGTTTGAACTCATGTCCTCACACATGCTAAGCAAGCACCATAACCACTGAGCCACCACTCCAGCCCCAGCACATCACTTAATTCTCACCAGAAAACAATGAGGTGTTTTACTCAGAGACTGAGGTGCAGGGCATTCAATAGTTCTTCAACACATAATGACCATCTGTTCTTCAAGGTGCATCCATTTGTCTTTGACAAGTCTGCATTGATAGTGTATCCCCATGCCAAGACAGCCTTTCTCCCTACATTGTAGGCTGGGAAACAAATTAAGGACTGACCCCCTCACCTTCCCTGCTAGGACAGTCAAAGGTAGTGACTGAAGTCCATTTTCAATTTCAATGTGTTGAAGAAAAAAGGAAAGGGGGGGGGTTGCCATTTTTTTCTAATTAAAATAAGTCATCCTTGCCTGACATTCATTTCCAGAATTATTCTGTTTTGTTTTGTTTTGTTCTGTTTTTTAATAGGTGGGGTCGATCTACTCAAACCCCAAGCGTGCTTTTCCATATGCTTCTCTTTCCCTTTTTTTAATATTTCCTTTAAGTACAAGTGTTAAATCTGTGCCATATTTTTATTAGTTTTACACTGAAGTTGTTGACATTTTTGAGAGCTATTTGATGTCTGAGAAACTCATGAACCTTTAATTTGCTCTTTTGGAACTTTGAAAAAGAATCTAACAGTGAGGGAAGGATCATTTGCCTCTAGACAGACCACCTTGTACCCAAATATACTTAAGCTGGGTCCAAGGATTTCTATATTTTATTAGTCATTTATTAAGTTACTATTAATCTATATGGGAAAGTATTTTCTATTATATTTTCCCAGAAAGCATCTCTACTGCTCAAAGTTTGTTAGAGAAATTCAAGACAGTGAGTTGACAAACTCATCCCTATATTAGGATCTCAGCCCTTTCCTCTCCTGCCTGATGCAGCACCATCCCTATCACAGATTCTCCCAGAAATCTGATGCAGGGAGCAGAGGGGGAATCACATGAGCTACAGCTGAGTTCCCTGGAATGATTTGTGAGCCTCTGTATTTGCACATGTGTGGTCATACGGGACCTTTCTGGCCAGACCAGCCATTCTCCCCCGACATCTGTTGTTTAATCTGAAATCCAAATGTTCAACACAACACTGGGAATCAAGGAGGGGGATTTGTGACCCACTCTGGAGAACTTCTCACACTGGAAACAAAGAGTGTGTGACCTTGATTGTAGCTGTTTCCAGAGACATTTGCACAAATAAAACTTATCATTTATCTTTCAAATAAAAAGCATGGCACTCAACGAAGTAGAGTAAGTGGCCAGATCCTCAGCGGCTGCTCGGTACCATTCGAAACATCACTAACGGCCATCAGTTGCCCCTCTACATCTGCTTCCCATCTCTCCTTTGTATTTCTTTTTGTCCATTCCTTATTTTCCTCTGCCCCTTCTCTTATTCTTTTGTCCAAATTGTTACTTTCCCTTAACCCTGATCCCAGAAGAGGCCTGAGAATCAAATTCTTCATGAGGACACCCAAGTTAGGATGGCTATTCTCAAAAAGACAAAAAATGATAATAAGTACTGGCCAGGAAGTGGAGAAAGGTGAACTCCCATATGCTGTTGGTAGGAACACAAAGGAATACAGCCATTGTAGAAAATAGTGTGGGGGGCTCCACAATCCCACTCCTGGATATACATTCAAAGGAAAGGGAATCCATATGTTGAATGGATATCTGCACTCCCATGTTTATTGCAATGCAGTTCACAGTTGGCCAAATGCACTATCAACCATAGGGTCCATTGATGAATGAATGGATAAAGAAATTATGGTATGTATACAAAATGGAATACTGCTGAACCATAAACCACAGTGAATTCCTAACATTTACAACAATGTGAATGAATTTAAAAGACATTAAGTGAAATAACAGAAAGACAATACCCCATGATCTTCCCCTTATATGAAAGCAAAAATGTGATTAAATGGAAGTAAAGAGTAGAATCAGTTACCAGGGCCTGGAAAGTTTTGAGGGAGAAAGAGGACTAGAGAGGGATTGATTATTGGGTACAAAATTATAGTGAAGAAACAAGTTCAAGTATTCTATAACAAAAGGGTGACTACAGCTGACCATTTGTTGTATAATTCAACATAGCTAGAAGAGAGGATTTTGAAAATTCCCTACACAGAGAAATGATGAGTGTTTGAGGAAGTAGAAATCCTAATTATTCTGGTTTGATGACTACACATTGTATACATGTGTCAAAATATCATACCATACCCCAAATATATGCATGATTATTGCATGTCAAATAAAACATTTTAACAGTTATGGATGAGCACATGCCTCTGAGACCTCCACCAATGCTTCTTCACTGATGAATGCTTTACAGATAAACTCCATTCTTTCCGTATAACAATGTCCTTCTCCTTGGGCCCTCTTACAATGTGAAAATCCTTTTCTCTAAAGGAACTTAAATTAAACTGAAGTTTCCTTAATTTTAGTTTGAAATACTTTTCAAGGATACAGAGTGCACATGAGGCACAAGAAATGGAAAGAAAGCAGACAGCTGGAAATAAACTCTGTCCACTCTCAACTTTGGTCTGGGACTTGCTGGTGGCAGTGAAATGCCACAATTATATATAGTGCTCCCATCACAACAAACAATTTCATCGCACTCTCACCAAGACCCTTAAGGACTCTAGGAAACACAACGTCCCGAAAAGGAAGAGAGGGCATTAATATGGGTTAGTAAGTCCAAGCATCCTGTGGAATAAGCTGGTGGAAAGGGAGAGATCCAGATGCACACGAGCTGCTGCTATTCTAGGGAAGAGAAAAGATAGGGAGATGAAAACTGTTGGCAATGATTTCAAACACTGTTCTTTCACAGGCTGAACTAGCAATCAGCCAGAGTTACATGAATAGTCAGCCGAACCCATCCTTTGAGTTCCTGCCCTGGTAATACTCCTTGCTAAGAAATTTTAACATTGGCATCAGTTTAGACATATTAAAACCTATTATCTGTTTGGCCTCAATGGTGACTGTAAAAACCAGTGTGTCCACTGGAATGCTTCAGGTTGCAGAGACAACACAAGTGGCACAAATCTAAAGGATCACAGACTAGGTCCTTTGACAGGAGGGTTAGGAGTTATTCAGCAATGCCATCAAGATTACCTGTTTGCTCCTCTCCACTTGGCCATCCAGCATCCACTCCACCAAAAAAGAAAAAAACATTCTGCTCATGGTCCAACCATGTGGACATTCTGATTCCTTGCTATGCTAGTAGGAGAGACAGTGTCTTGCTTCTGGAAGCTCTCTTGAAAGAACAAGGAGAACCTTCCTGGAAACTCAACAGAACATGAAATTTCATCAAGCTAGATCTAGCAGGTTCCTCCTCCTGGACCATCTGGGAGTAAGGGGTTTGGGATTATCCTTAAACCAAACATACCAGCCACAGATCTGAATATAGGGCCTGCTCCCAAGACAGCATGATGTGCCCAGTGCATGATGAAGTTGGAGTCTCTCAAGACAGAGTAGGCCGTCCTGCTGAGTAGGCATCCAGCAATGCCCATTATAATCACTTACTCCATTCCACCCACTTTCTGGAGTCATTGAGTGCCTTAGTCCATTTTGTGTTGTTAGAACAAAATGCTTGAGGCTTGGTACTTTACAAAGGAAAGAGGTTTTTTAGCTCATAGAGCTGGAGATTCAGGAGCATGGCACTAGCTTCTACTCAAATATGGTGAACACATGTGAGATAATGTGGCAAGAGAAGAAGCAAAACAGTAAGATGAGAAGTTTAACTAGCTGTTTAACCATCTGCTGTCTTTCAGCCCTGACACAGAAAAATAAGAATTCACTCTCTGCAGAAAAGTAATAACTCCTTCCCAGGGTAATGCTCCTAGGAGAAAAAGTCCCTGCTACATCATTACTGAAATGTTGAAGAATTAAGCCTCAATGTGAGTTTTGGTGTAGACAAACCACACTCAAACCACAACACATGATAATATTACTCCATCATGATTAGAATCCACCAGACCAATGATCCTCAAGAGTATGTCATTATGGGTTCCTATCTGTCTGCAAAGAGATAAGCACAAAAACAGAAAGGAAATAGTCACTCTGACAGAGTAATTTTATGCTTGTAGAATCTAATAACAATTTTTAGGCATATGTTTTACATGTCTTTATTTTTATTTTACTTTTCTGTTCATTTCACTGTACTGTGATGGGCACTTTAAATGTAAAAGCTGACCCTCCCTTGCAGATTGTTCAGAGAGCTGCCTTCACCTACAGCCCCAAGGTCAAAGTCACGTATGATTCCGAGTGGACCTCAGCTTCAGCAGTGAGGCCCATGCCTGGCATGCAGTTAGTTGGCTCTTGGTGTTTGTTGACAGAATAAATAAACACTGGAAAAGCTGGGATTGAAGTCCAGGTTTTCAAATTGAAACCTAAAGCTGCCTTAGTTGGGCCATACCTCTGCTGAGAAGGAAATATGTCACCTGACTCCAGGGGTCTTTTGCCCCTACATGACAAATGACCTAAGCTAGAGTCAAGAATATCTGTGAAAGCACTGGAATCCCCCTGAGTAGGAGTTTATGAACACAAAGGGAAGACAACTGGGAATGCAACGACAGTGCAGCCAAACTTGGCCTCTAGGAAAGTTCAAGGAGTTCCTGGGATTGTAAAGCCACTATCAGGTTTGGGGACTGGAGGTTTCTGTTTTCATATCAGAATGAACCTTGTTGCCCCCAAACTCAGAGAGAGCCAGGCAGATTTCTTTAAAAGTCACATTTGCATTTGCGAAATGTGTGTCATGGGGGACACCAAGGGAAGATATCTTCATTGCTCCATGAAGAATTCTGTCCTTTTTAAAGTTTGAGACCAGACTATGGTCAGCATCTGAACTCTTGGGCAGGACTTGAGAAGCTCTTCCCGCTGACCTTGGTGCCAACTCATTCATATCATCCTTTCTGCTATTTTAAATTAAAATCCCAAACTGGTGTTAAAATTTCAATGATAGATTGCCCTCTTATTTATAAAGTAGCATTTAAAAATAAATTTCTCAGTGGAAAAAAAAAAAGGATTTTGGAGTGGACTGAAGTTGCTCCATGCCTCCCTGTTCAGGTGCCCACTGCCAAACCCCAGCCGCCAAGCAGGGATTTACTGGCAGAAACAGGACTACGCTCGTCCCCTCCCCCCTTTAAATGGAAACACTGAAGGCACTGCCTGCTCATGAAATCTCCCTGATTAGAAAACTTCCCTTTCTTTCTCATCTTTAAAAAGCCAGAGGAAGCCTCAATGATTGCAGGGCATGCACACAGATAGGGTGCCTTAGAAAAAAGTAGGGATTTCAGCACACTCTTTACCAAAGCCCCTTAGACTCTTTAATCTATTTGCCTTTAAACTGCAGAACAAAACAGTGCATTTACATGAATAAACAGCTACTTTCATTTCAAATAGGAGTTTAATCTGTTTACTTAAAGGACTTAAAGCAAATAATTTAAAAAGCCTTCTAAGTTACTAGCTATCATTTCTTCCACTTTAAAGAAAGGGCTGGCCAACTTTTGGATTGCTCGTTAAAAATGGTTTACAGATAATTAAAGAGCAAATGTTGCAGGATGTGAACATTTCATCGCAGCACCAGGCTGGTTCCCACTGAGTGGACAGGCATTGCCATCTTCATTATTCTGAGTTCCCTTGGCCCTCCCCTTTCTGCCACCAAAAGAAGGATTTTGCATCACACTCTGGATGCTAAAGCTGAAAGAGCTGCTAGTGATTGACATTTGCTTCCTTTTACTTTGATGTAAGTCAGGTTTGTGCATCCAGGGTAGGATACAGGACTTTTATTCAATGACAAGAGTAATTATATTCATGTCCAAGTGATCTTCATGGAGAAGTACCACTGTCACCTGAGTTATTTGTTGTATCAAGTATTTAAGAAAATGCAAACAATGTTATTGTTACATTAGTATTATTATCAGTTACCTTTTTTTAAGAGAGAGAGGGACAGTGAGAGAGAGAGAGAAAGAGAGAATCAATTTTATTTAGTTTTCACCTGGCTTTCATTGCTCCGACACTTCGCTGTGTATGTGGTGCTGGGATTTGAACCCGCATCCTCGTGCATGCCAGGCAGGCACCATAACCGCTGAGCCACAGATCCAGCCCTATCTGTTACCTTTTTACCTCCGCAAAGTACATCTTTAAAAATAAGTGGCATTCTCTGAAATTGTATAATTCTTAAATGTATACCAAAATGTACAAGGAAAGGAAGAAAAACTGAGCTTCTCACCTACCTGTAAATAAAGCTGCTCTTTCTGGGAGCCCACTAGGTGTTGTAATCCACCCAGAGCCCAGCCTGGAGGAGAAGCTGAGCAAATGTTGATGTAACTGTGTTGGGCCCCAGTCATCCTTTGTGAGAAAGAGGTCCAGGACATATTAGGAGGCCACATGTTGGTGCACTGGCCATCACCCCAGCTAATGTTCCAGCCCCCAGTCAGCATCAGCAGCCATACACGCAAGTATGAGTTTTCACATGGTGCCAGCCCCAGCCTCCCACAGTGGATCCTAAGTAGAGCAGAATAATTGAATGGGTTACCAGATGGTAAATATAAGCGCATGGAATATGGCTGGAGGAAACAGGTTAAAGGGATGTACCTTGGGGATTGTATTTTGAACCTGGCTCCTTGTTCTTGTTCTGCTTCCCAGCTGCCAGGAGCTAACAGCTTTCCTTGCCACACCTTTCCACCATGATGTTCTGTCTCACGTCAAGCCCAGAGCAATGGAGTCAACCAGCCATGGTCTGAACCTCTGAGCCAAAATTAACTTTTGCTCCTCTAAGTTCTCACCAGGTATTTTGATCATAGTGACAAAAAGCTGACTAACATAGCATCCTGCTTGAACATACATGACATTTTAGCCTATATCTAAGAGCAACCTCCTGGAGAGGAAGTTCCACATGGTGGCCATCTCTGTGTCCCCCATAGATGCTAACGCTGGCCCTAGACCATAGCATAGGTGCTCAAGTAACACTTGAGGAAGGGAGGAAGATGTTGGAAACTGTGAGAGCAACACAATAAAAGCTGTCAAACTATCCCTGCACAGAAAAACTTACTGTGGAAGCTTCTAAGCTTAAGCAAGTGGTGCATTTATCTCCTTCAAAGCTAGCATCTTTGCAAGGTGGAGAGTAGGAGAGGAAATCATCCATCTAAAGATTCCTTTGCTCCCATTTGTTCCCTCTGACCAACCAAGGTGAGTTTGTGCAAAGCCCAATCACTGTAGAAGCAGGCTGGTCCCTAACTGCATGCCAAGTATGGAAGCCATTGTATAGATCCAGCTATTCAATTCATTCACATGATCCAAAAATTATTTGTTAAATTACACATGAATTTATAATTTCCTAGGAGACCAAAAATTTCCTGTTTATATTGTGTGTGTGTAGTGGTGATGAAGGCAGATAAGCTTAGAGCCCAAAATTAATTAAACCTGGACAACCTCACAGTCCAGGTGGTTCTGAGCTATTACCTGCTTCCCCTAGAGGAGGGCTTTTTTGGTCAAATCACATCTCCTCTGCCTGCCACTGATATCAGTCTCAGCTGTAGAGCACAGTACTGTGTAGCCCAAGTCTTCTACCTGGGGTCCACTCTGCTCCCTGGGTCTACACCAGGAACAACTGGGAGACAGTCCCTGGAGCAACTGTCAGCCAATGGAAGTCTGGTCTCAACACATCCCCCATTGTTGATACAGATAACTAAGAAGCATCTGTGGGACTCCTCCAAAGAACAGACCCATTGAACCTCTTTGTCTACAGTAGCAACCTTAATAATACACACCTATTTGACTATTCCTCCTGCCCTGCCTTTTTCTCCCCATTCCTCACTCCTACTGTCTGAGCCCACTGACCAGATAGCCATCTGCACCTTAGACCTTACATCAGGCTCTGCTTTCAGGCATCCAAATCAAATTAGCCCTAAATCAGAGCAGGTCAGAAAGTGGCACCAAAATAAGAAAACATGAAATATTCATGTATATAGAAGAAAAATTATGTATCCATATGCAGGCCAGTTTGTAAACACTCTTATTCAGAAATGTTCACAGTATGTGGCCTAATGATGATGATGACTGATGAAACATCACCTGCCTGACCTTGATGGAAAAACCATGTATGGATTGATTCATTTAATCTCCAAAACCACCCGAAAGGTTTTATATTATTATTCTCTTGGTGAGTATTGACCATCAGCTCTTTGTTGTTCAAATCAATTTCCATTTTTAAAATATTTCATTGGTGCTGGCACTATAATAAGTATTACTCGATATTTCTTTGATTGGCTATTGAAAACATTTACTTGATGGATTAAATAAGAAATTCCAATTAGAGTTCATTTCTCTCAAAGTAATTTTGAATGAAAGGGAAGAAAAAAATCAAAAGGCTTTATAAACTAACTTTCCCAATGAAGAAAAGGTGAAGACATAACAATTAAGCCAGAGAATACTCGGAGTTCATCAGATGGATGTGGGCAGAGGTTAGGGAAGATCAACCAATGCCAGGAGCAAGCAGATTCCTGTAAAATGTTTCTGTGCTGTGGACTGCTTTGTACCTGGCCATCACTCAACTACAACTTTGTGACTTTAACCAAGTCATTGAATGACATGGCCTCAGCTTCTTCATCCACAAATGCAAATTTTGGAGTACACAATTTCAGAGAGTATTCCTTGCTCTAAAATTCTGATTTATCTTATCTTTCACTGATGTGAAAGATATTGTTATGTTAGCTAACTGAATGTATTAATGCTTTGTAACACCTAAACTAATCAACACTGAAAAAGTGCACGCAGGTGTTGTTGCTAAACAGAATAAATGGTTGCAATAAGTATTAAACGCTGCTCCAGGAGACCCATGATGGAAGCCATCGTCCCTCTTGTCTACCAGGTTAATGAGTAATTAGATAAGACTCACTTCCCCCTCATTAAAAGTTACAAATCTAAAGGCAAATTGGTGTCCTGATTTCTTCATTAATGTGCAAGGAAATTCTAAAGAAATTATCTGAATATTTCCAAAGTATGCACCACAATCTAGGAATATAGACCACTTAGAGATACTTTTGCAAAGAGATTAGATTAGATCAGAGATTAATATGCTACACAGGCTTGAACCACTAGCCTTTTTAAATTTTTATAATTTTATTTAATTAACTAATTTATTTATTTATTTTTGCTACTTGGGATTGAACCTGGTGTACTTTACTGCTAAGCTACATCCACAGCCTTTTTTTTAACTTTCATTTTTTATTTGAGACAGGATCTCTCTAGTATGCTAAGTATGGTCTTAAACTTGTGATCCTCTTGCCTCAGCCTCCCAGGTTACTGGGATTAACACTATCACCTTAATATTCATTGTAACATGTAAATTAAAGCTGCTTTAACTTTAATATTGTTCATTACAACTAATCTACTAAAATTCATTTTAGTGAGTGTCCAGTGTCAGAAGTTGTAAGTCACTGGAAATATGGTATAATCAAATACTTCCAGATGTATAAAATGTAATGAGTATTTGATTTCATATCATTTGATATGGAGGTATATGGAATATCCACAATCTACCAAATTATATAATAAACATATGTATATATATGTGTGTATATATATATTGTTTTTTAAATATCATGATTTGTATCTCAGTATAGCATAGCAACTCTGAGAGTTATGACCAAAATTAATTGCATAAGCTTGGGCAGTTATAAGATTTATACGATTTAAAACATGATGCTAGGCCAACTCATTGATACCTTCATAAAATTCTAGGACAACCTATTCTACAATTGCAAATGGGATAATCTGCTGTAAAAGCCTCCAATCTGTGTACTATAAAAATTTCTTTTGTAGCATGTGGGCATCCCCATCCCAGACAAGTTTGCTGTACAGAATCAGGAGGGAATTACAGTACTTCTTGAAGAAAAGATTGGTACCTCCTGTAGGGGGGCCAGTCCCAGACCCACATCTCTAGACAATGAGAGTTCCACAATATCATTGAACAAACAGCAACACATTGAGGTCTGTTTTGACCAACACAAACTAAAATCAAATGCATCAGTCCTATTATCTGGTCAGAAATTCCTTCTCAACAGACAAGAAATAACAATAGCTTCTGAAGACTCAAAAACTATTATATCACCAAGAGTTACTTCCTGCCTGTGTCTATCTCCTTTTTTTAAAAGTTGACACATAGTAATTGTACATGTTTTTACTCTCTTTTCTAAGCTTAGTTTCTTCTTGGTTTCGTCTCTGTCCCAGCATCCACCAGAGCCTGTTTCCAAAGAGTAGGAACTCCTGATCATACTCCCTCCCACCTGCCTTCTGCACTTACTTACAACTATCCACGAAGATCTTTGTTGCCCATGCATCTCAGGGAAATTCATAAATTTTGGAGGACTCAGAAAGTAGGACTAGAATTCAGATTACTGAATATCTAACTCAGTCAAAGTCCCTTCACACCACCACTGTTAGTGGACGGAAGTGACTAAGCACAGGCTCTGTAACCCAGCCACATGGGTTGATCTCAGCTCTACATTCACTCTATGTCTGCAGAGAACTCTTTTAAATCTCCCTACACTTCAATTTCCTTACATAAAATGAGGATAACAATAGGGTTTTGCAGCTTGTATTTTATAAGGATTAAATAAGTCTGATGCTTGACAAGTTCTTAAAGTGCCTGGCATATGGCAAAAAGATACGTAAATTTATTTTTCTAATTGTGTCATTGGACCCAAGATGAATTCAATGACCTTTCAGGAGTAAGATTCACATCAAGGTGAATTGAATTCCACTGCTGGTTCCAGTTCCTCTCTCTTTCTCTCTCTCTCTCTCTCTCTCTCTCTCCCTCCCTGCCCCCTTCTCTAACAGTTACAGGCAACACTGTCTAAGTTCTGTTTGAAGCACTCCCCTTGCTCCTCCAACCCTCCAAATCAAACAGGGTGATTTACAATAAGTTTGCATTTTGTGGGCTAATTGCCAACCAATTAGTAGTCAGTAGCTCACCCTTAAGATCATGAGTTCAAAGACCCAAGACTGCAACAGATGGAAGCTTTCCCAGGTCTGAGGTCTTTGGTTTGAGCCATGTTCTCCAACACATAGGCAGGGGAAGTGAAGGGTTTGAATATGTCCCTGCCAAAATTCATGCTGAAACTTAGTTCCCACTGCGGTGGTACTGAGAGGTGGGGCGTTTTGGAAATGGAATCAAGTCATGAAAGTGGAGTCCTCATGAATGGTTTAGTACACTAATAAAAGGGTTTGGTAGAGTGGCTTTGCTCTCTTCTGTTCTTCTGCCATGTGAGGACACAAAGCTTACCCCCTTTTCTTTGCCCTCCCATACCTTCTGCCATGCAAAGATGTGCCAGACCCTCACCAGACACACAAACCACCAGCTCCTTGATCTTGCACTTCACAGTCTCCAAAACTGTGAGAAATAAATTTCCATTGTTTATAAATAACCCAGTCTGCAGTGTTTTGGTATAGTAACGTGAATGGACTAAAAGAATGGATCTGTGGAGAGAAACAGGGAACCAGAGAAGATTCAGAAAGGAAAGCAATTCCATGTGGCTCAAGAAAAGGAGAAACAGAGAGTTGAGGTTGAAACAGAGCCAAAAACAGAAAGCAAGAGTAGCTACTGGGACCCTGAGAGTTTCCCAGTTCCTAGAACCCCTTCCCATCTGCATCTACAGTTCTCCTTTCACCTGAGCTGCTACTGGGTCCCATCAATAAACCATACTCCATCATGCTGGAGTGATGTTCTGTTCCTGAGAACCAAAGAGCTGTGACAAGAACATCACTCCATAGCTTATCTCAGGGCAAGACACATAGGAGCAGCTAAATGACTCATTCTGGGGCAGGAGAATTGAGTGACCACTTTCGACATCCAGATTTGGTGGCCCTTCTACTGCCTCGCTAGAAACAAGGATATTGCCCTTGGCTGTTTTCAGTCTTTCTTACTTTGCTAGTCTAACAGTCACATTTTATGTACTAGGATGGTAAATAAAATGTTCTAGAGGAGAAAATATTTGATCCCCGTTGGTGAAGCTGTATTTGGTAGAGGATACACCAATCTAGCTCACAAACCACTTTTAATGTGCCTTTATTCCAGTGCAATTTTCTTTTGAACCAACCTGCCAAATATTTGAGTCTGAGACTATAAACAAAAATACATATTGGCGACATCTTCAAAGCTAAGGAATTACTGGTCATCTTCAAAAAAATTCACTATGTGTGAGGACCGCTTTCAGACAGGTACATTCTTCTGACCCTTTCAGAGGCTACAGAAGTTTCCATAAAGAGCCTTAGGAAAGTGGAAGTCAATAGCAGAGACAAATTTTTTTTCCAGGAAGAGATTTAAGCTATAAAATGGCCGAGAGACATTTACAAGTAAACTCCAATATGTTCCCAAGATTAATTTATGTTGGACTGTGGTCCATAAAATAGGCAGAAAATCTCAAGTGACCAGAAATTTGTGAGTTTCAGCTACTTCCTGATTTCAACAGATGAAAAGACTCAATTCTCAGTCCTGAGCCCTGGGATCTCCTCCTTTCTGGATAATACCTCTTCTCTCATGCTAAAGAAGTCTCATAAAGAGGCTCAGCTCCCTCTGGACTAGCTGCTGAGTTCTCCAGTGATTTGGAAGGAAATCTCAACCTTGAAAGCCTTTTAATCTAAGTTTAGTGATAATAACTATAATGAAGATAAAAATAACAAAATGGTACACATAACATTTACTGCATTTCAGACACTGACTTCTGCTATTTAATCATTCCAAAATTCATACTAACAAACCATATGAAACTTCCCTATTCAATGAAACAGGAAAGGCAGCTAGGACACAGAAGGAGGGATTGGACTGATTTATTGTGTGGATGATAAAGATAGAATGAAGCTAATCACTCTCACTAACATCTGAGTTTTTCAATTAACCAACTACTTTGCTTTCCCAACCTTCCTTCATGCCCTCGGATAATTCAATCTGACAATTTCAGTTGGAGATTTACTCTGTGGAAGGTATTGGCCCATGCACAGATAACTGAAAGAGATAATTGGAGGAACTGGACTCTATTCCAGCAATATGTGCTCCCTAGGTCCTCCTATTTGGTCTGATTTTCATGGAACAGGATATGGAAACTGCATGGAATGGAAAAGTAGCATTGGGGACTTCAGGTCACTTTAGATAAATAGCCTGAAGGACAAACAATAGCCTCTCTAATGGGGAAAGGCCACAACCTGGTAAGGAATCCACAGGAAATCATTCGAGCTTTTAGCTCAACATTTCAACAACTAACTCCATTTGTGAGTTGCCATTCACACGTTGTCCTAGATATTATTTAGTATTTGAGGACCAAAGTCAAATTAAGAGGAGAAATTACCAATTGTACAAAGGGTAGACAGGCATAAGAGGTCTGCCTTCCTTAGTGTGTCTGGGGCTATTTGTATCTTCCAGCTTGCCTGCCCTCAGCCCTCTCTTTGAACCTACATTTAAACAAATTTGCAAACTTAATAAGAAAAATTATGGGCACTGGTGGAAAACAGAGAACACAGGGAAACAGAAGCAAATGAACATAATATGGAACCTCAACATGGCAAGAGCCCAGATGACGTAGTTGGCACTGAAGTTTCACTTCTCGGCTCACAGCCTGTGCTACGTGCCACGCTCAGAGGAAGGAGATGCACTACACCTCCCAGAAGTTAGAGCTGAAAAGGGCCTCATGTCTGGAGCTGCTTTCTAGACTAATAAATTCTGTCTCCTGGAGGATTAATCAGGGGTGACCTTTTCCCCACTCCCTGAATTACAGTGTCCACGGCAGCCTCCTGCTTGCATTGCTCCCCCTATGTTTCCCTACTTAAACCAGTTGGTTTTTAAAATCCTAGCCAAGGGAGTTTTCTCACCATTTAATGTTTCCCCCTCGCTGCGTTCCTTCCCTCCTCCCTCGCTCCTGCTGCCTGTAAAGCATCGAAGGGGGTGATGACCAGTGGGTCTGAGTGCAGGGCAGAGGCATCGTTGCTTCCAGGAGACCCCTGACCTCATGATTTACTCGAGTTGGTGGCTGGAAGCTCACAGCACCCAGTGCTCTGAGCTGAACCTTCTCTCTCCCTTGCCAGCCCTTTTACAACACCTGCTGGACTAGACCCCAAGGCTACCACAGAGGCCCCAGGCCAGCTTTGTGGCTTCTCCCTTGGTGCTGCAGCAGATCTCCAATCCTTCTACTTACTTTCTCAACCATTGTTATGGGCTGAATTGTGTCCCCTGCAAAAATTCATGTTGAAGTCCGGTACTGCAGAAAACTGTATTTAAAGACAGTCTCCTTAAAGAGCTATTCAAGATTTAAAAAAATACTGAGGTCATATGTGCGGGCCATAATCCAATCTATCCAGTATCCTTGCATGAACAGGAGATTAGGATTTACACATATACACACACACAGGGAAGACCAGGTGAAGACAAAGGGAATTGACAGGCCAAGTAGAGGGCCCCCAGAAGAAACCAATCCAAGCCTGCTGACACCTTGATCTTGGGACTTTGGGCCTCCAGAGTTATGAGAATGCCAATTTCTGTTACTTAAGCCCCTACTCAGTGGTATGTTGTTATTTCAGCCCCAGCAACAAATACACTTCAATGTTGGAGCACTGAGTAGGAAAGAGGATCTTTTATGTAACTGCTCTATCGTAAGATGTGTCCTCAGTGTCCTTTCCCAATTTAAAACAAGATGCAGGTGCAGAGGCAAGAACACTCAGAGGCCTTTCAGATTCCCCCACTGAAGGTATTGGTCTGTTGCTCCTCTTTTCCTGCTGTTTTGTGCTGATTTGAATTAGGAGGCTGCCTAGCAATGTCTGCCCTGGAAACCATGTCCCCCAGAGAGAGATTGACACGATCAGAACTGTCATTCAGAATCTAATCCTGCTTTCCCTGTTTGCCCCAAATAGATGAGAATAGGTAACAAAGTACCTTTTCATTGAGAAGAGTCCTCAAAATTTTTTAAAAAGTTTGAAAAATAGGCAAAATTATATCTACGCCTGTCCTTCCCAAATGCATCTTAACCCTACCTTCCTACTAGCCCCCTCCTCGATGCCTCCCTCCTCCTCCATGTCCAGAAATAAACTTAGGAGTCTCTTGAATTCATTTGTGGTCTTCGCCTCAATCACTTTTCTCAGTAACTCATTCCATATGTATGTTACCCTCTGCAAAGAAGAGCTCTGTCTGAGTTCTCTGTTTGCTCTAAGTTTCCTAATTTTATGAACAATTTCCTAACAATAAGGTCAATTAGATCAAGGGATCCTGTTCCAAGGACAGTGGCAGAGTCCCCGCCAGGAATCCAGCCCAGCTTCGCCCAGACAAAGCCCGGAGGAACTCTGCGTGGAAGACACGGGTGCAGGCAGCCCAAGCAGACTACATGACCTAATTCTGTAGATATTTTTCCATCACTGAGTTCTATGATGCCAAGTGGATTCTGTGACAATACAATTACCGTGTTGCCATCTTCAACAAAACCAAAAGAAGCCCCTTCCTTTTCCATTGTGAGGACCTTACAAAGAAACAAGTCACAGCTGATTAATAAGGCTTGTTTTAAGGATTACTAAGCGTCTTTTTCTCATTATTGGAGCAATACCTGGCAAATGCTTACTTCATGCTCCAAGCTGATGGATTTCAGGAAAAGCCAACATGAAGAATAAACCAATACAATTTTAATGGATCAAATGGCCTCTTACTAAAAACCACAATTCTCAGATTCACATTTTTATTAGAGCAGGCTTTCATTTGGTGCTATAGATTTTACTAAACCCAGCATTTTTCTAAACCAAAGAAATCTTATGACCAGCAATAAATTTTCTCCAAGAGATCATTTTCCAATCAGTTCCATTACGGCAAACCTATGCCATCATACTTACCTCCAAAATATACAATTACATGAATTAGCGTATACCAATGAATTTTTAATTTTTTGCCTGTTAGTTCAAACCACATGAAATATCTCTGCAACCGGATATTTTTATTGAGACCAAAGCATACACATTCCAAACAATGCATTTCTATTCAGATTCTTCTGAAGCCTAATCAAAACAGTTTGTATTATCTGTTATCAATATGGTATTATTCAAACCATTCTTTTACTTGATTCTGCTCACTCTCTGATCTGTTTGTGCACATTTTTGGGGTCAATTCCTATAATACCTTGCATAGCGTTCCTGTTGAGACCTCAGAGGACAGCAAACAATGTATTATTGTCATTATTTTGTAGATTGTAAACTATGGGAATCACAGAATTTTGAAAGTGAGAAAACATATGAAGAACTTCACTGTATTACAAAGACCATAAACTTAGAGCTTTCCTTTTTGTTTTGTTTTTGTTGTTGTTGTTATTGTTTTGGGTTTTTGTTTTGTTTGTTTGTTTGTTTGTTTTGATGGGCTTTGAACATGACCAGTGGCCCTAATGACACATGATGGGCTCCGAGAGGTGAAAAGCAATTTGACTATGAGGAAAAGAAATGCTAGCGCAGAGGGATGTCAGTGAGAGATAACCAGGTTATTCTTAGGACCAACTTGACTTGATCAAGCTCTTAGAATGATCTAGCAGCTTTTCCCTCAAAACTTGGCTCTTTACAATTGGTCCTTGAAAGTAACCATTTCTAGTTACATTTTTCTTCTACCTCCTGGCCAAGACAGAACATTCTTTCCCAAATTCCCTGGAAAGGAATAAAGCCGAATCTTTTTCTGGCTTTTCCCAAGCTGGCTTTCCCAGTTATGGTCATCATTCCACAAGTGTGCGCACACACACACAAGCACGAGCACACGTGGGATCCTGATTGACACCACCATCAAATTGTTTCTTGTTCTTACACATCCTATTCCAACGACTTCCTTAAAGTTGTTCTTGTTATTGTTGTTGTTTTGTTTGTTTGGTTTCGGCTTTTGGTATTTTGGTAAGAGGGATTGAAGCCAGGGGCACTCAACCCCTGAGCCACATCCCCAATCCTTTTTATTTTCCATTTTTAGACAGGGTCTCACTAAGTTATTTAGGGTCTTCCTAAGTTGCTGTGACTGGATTCAAACTTGTAATCATCCTGCCTCAGCCTCCCAAACCACTGGGATTACAGGCATATTCACTACGCCCAGCTAACCTTGCTATTTTAACTGGTCTATGACTGAGGGCAAAACCTAGAAAACTGTTTTAGGCTCCTAAATCAGTCCCTCACCTCAGTAGCTTGAGCCTTAGGTGTAAGTCCGTACATTCCTTCTAACAGCCACACTGTAATCCCAGCTTTCCTGCTTCAGTCTCAGCAGGGACATGAACCCAGCAGGTGAGGCCATTACTTTTCAACAAGATGTGACCCCTTCCCAGAAGGTACGTGCCCCTGAGCTTGCCTCCTCCAACCCTTATCACCAGTTCCAGCCCCAAAATGGAAATAAAAAAGAACTTTAGTCTCTTGAACTTTTTTCGGTATCTTCCCTTCTTTGATATGTTTCACAACTGCTAGTCAGGATTTGCAAGATGGAATCAGACGTACTCTAATTCTGGGCGATTTCCTGACCTGTGTTGCCCATAACTACTGAACCTTGGAGTTTGTCTAGCTTACCATGCTGGTTGGTTTGTCCAGGCCCAGACTCTGCCAGAGGCCCATTTCCCATTTGGCAGTGCTCTTCTATTACTCTCCCACCCGTCCATCCCTTCAATATTCAAACCACAACCACCCACTCTTTGTATAAGAACCTTCCATAGTGTCCCAAAGGAACTCCATCTTCAGGAAAGTAAAAAAACTGCTAAAAATCTGCAGTGTGTCTTTGTAATATAGAGTTTGTAGATTTTGTTTAAAAATGTAACAAATCATCATGGGGACATAGAGGGAATGTATCTGCATTTATTTTTATTTTATGATGATACAATGTTTATGCAGTAGGGTTAACATATTTGAAGTGCACAGCTTGATGAAGTTTTATATAAATTTATGTCCCTGTAACTACCACCTCACAAGAGGGAGGATATTTCCAGCCCTCTAGGAGTGCCCATAGTTAGCAACTTCTTCAAAGACTAGCACATTCTGATGAAAAGAGATTGGTTTTGCCCATTCTTGAAATTCATATAAGTGAAATCATACAATAGGTGCTTTCTGACTATAAAGTATTGTTTTAAGATACTGTGCTTAAAATAAGTAAAGTAAAATCCATAATAGCTAATATTTGTTAATAGCAATTTTCTCAGACACATAGTTTTCATTATTTGTTAGCATCAAGGTAAAAGTTTGAATGCATTATTACAATAATTGTATGACTGTTACATTTTTTTCTACTTATTTTATTTTACTTTTTTGTCCAGAGAACATTTATTTTTTACCTCCCCTTACCTTTCCTCTTACCCCTTCTATTATTTCATTTTCTATACATATTATGAATATATCAGTAACATGTTTTGGTCCATAGCTCTCAGGTTTTTTCCACAGTAAACACTTTCATTTCAAGTATTTTCTGATAAAGCAAATAAGAATCCTGATGCTCACTGTATATATTTTCTCCTGGAGTAGAAGATCAAAACTGAAAAGTTTGCCTTGATGAAATCACCAGACTTCCAATTCGGGTCAAACTAGATATATAGTAATAGACACACACACACACACACACACACACACAAAATGCTACATCCCTGGTGCTTTTATTTCTTATTTTCAGACAAAGTATTTAAAAATTCTTGAGAGTCTTACTAACTTGCAGGTGCTGGCATCAAACTTGTGATCTTCCTGCCTCAGCCTCCCAAGTCTCTGGAATCACAGGTGACCTTTATCTTAAAAGCCTCATTTAACTCTCCCTGACCAGTCTCAGCAGTGCTATGTCAGTTCATATCTAGGGCAGCTTCTTCATTGTAAATTAGTGTAAATGTTCAAAAGTATCATAAATTTAACTTGCAAATTAATGACTGTCAAGTTTGGGAACACCACAGGCTCCACCAGAAACATCCTCTCATAGACAACACCTGTGGAAAAAAATCAATGAAAAGAGAAAAGTAAATGACACAAAAATTATGAATACTATCATTTTAGATTGCTCAGCAAAACATTTAGAGCAGATTTGGTGGAATGGTTTACCACCAATCATCATCATCATCATAACAATGGTAATAATCTTCTCTTGACAGCAGGTAACCCAGGAGCATCAATTTGCTGTCTACTTTTCCAGCTCAAGGAACTTGGTTAAATTCGCTGCAGAAGTGGTGCTTATCAATCCGGAGCAATCACAATACCCGGAATGGTAGGAAAATATAGGAGTATGAGGCAGCCAGGGAAGGGCATATCTCAACAGAAGGACCCGGCCACATAGGTGCAATCGACACTGGTGAGATAGGCCTAGAGAGGGCTAAAGATATCTGTTCCATGGGCAGAACATGATATCAAACAGTTCTGGGGGAAATTTGAAATATCAACATAAAAAGTAACCTAAATTAAAAACTTTTTAAAAGTTGAACTGCATCATATAATAATGGAATCCTTAAAACCAATACATTCAGCATTTACAAATAAATTTGTCTTATTTCTCCCCGACTCTTATTGTTTTAATTTTTTATTTTTTTTAATTTTCATATCAGGGATTGATTCCAGTGGCACTTTACCACTGAGCCACATTCCCAATCCTTTTTTATTTTTTATTTTGACACAGGGTCTTGCAAATTTGCTGAGTCTTGTTAAGTTGCTGAGGCTGGCCTTAGATTTGCAATCCTACTGCCTCAGCCCCTCAAGTTGCTGGGATTATCATTGACCTTTATTTTAAAGGTCTCATTTAACTCTAGCAGTCAATATTGTTATGACAGTTCGTATCTGAGGCAGGTTAACTCAGCTAGCACCCTAACCCAGCCCAGGCCTCCAAGGTGTTGGGAACTGTGATAAGGACACAATGTGCCTTCACGATCCCTTCCTCTGAGGGAAAACTCCTTCTTGTAAGGTGTCTTATATCGCAATTCCATATCTTTCAGAAACTCACAATCTAGCAAAAGGAAGGTTTCATCCAAACATCTGTTCACTGGGAACCAACAACCCCTCCAGCATCTGTTATTGTTCATATTCTTCATTTTTGCCATTCTGACAGAAGTGAGGTGGAATCTCAATGAAGTTTTGATTTGCAATTTCTCAGATCACTAAGGATGTAGAACATTTTCTCATATATTTATAGGCTTTTTGCACTGCCTCTATTGAGACGTTTCTATTTAGTTCCTGTAGCCCATTTATTGATTGGATTATTTGTGGTTTCAGTGTTCAGTTTTTTTGAGTTCTTTGTATATTCTGGATATTAGCCCTCTGTCAGAGGAGTAACAGGCAATGATTTTCTCCCATTCTGTAGGTTCTCTCTTGACACTCTTGACCAATTCTTTAGCTGTGCAGAAACTTTTTAGTTTAATGGCATCCCACTCATTTATTCTTGGCTTTAATTCTTGCGTTACTGGAGTCTTGTCAGGGAAGGCAGCGCTGACACCTATATCATGGAGTATAGATCTTATTCTTTCTTCAAGCAATTGTGTAGTTGCTGGTTTAATTTCTAGATCTTGGAACCCTTTTGATTTGATTCTTGTGCAGGGCGAGCGCTAAGGATCTAGTTTCATTGTCTGCACATGGCGGTCCTGTTTGTCCAGCCTGGTTTGTTGAGCAGGCTGTCCTTCCACACTACGCTTCTGCTCCCTTTGTCAAATAGCAGATGGATCAAGATTAGAGGGGTTATCTTGGTATCTTCTATTCTTGGAATTGTTTTCATAATTCCCTCTTCTCCTTGGTCATTGTTAGTATATAGAAATGCAACTGACTTTTGTGTGTTGACTTTATATCCTACCACTTTGCTGAATTCATTTATTAGTTCTAACAGAATTTTTGTGGAATCTTTATAGAGTTTCTTACATATAAGATTACATCATCTGTAAACAGAAATAATTTTACTTCTTCCTTTCCAATTTGGATGCCTTTATTTCTGTTTCTAGCCTAATTGCTCTGGCTCAGACTTCCAATACAACATTGAATAAAAGGGATGAAAGCAGGCATCCTGTCCTGCTCCACTTTTAGAGAAAAGCTTCCAATTTCTCAAAATTGAGTATAATGTTCATTTTTCAGATATGGCTTATTAAGTTCCTTCTATTTCTAGTTAATTGAGTGTTTTATGATGAAAGGATGTGAAATTTTGGCAAATGCTTTTTTCTGCATCAATTAAAATGATTATGTATGGTTTTCCTTCATGTTGTTAATGTGGTAGATTGCACTGATCCATCTTCAAATGTTGCACCATCCTTGCATGGGAATTAATCCTACTTGGTCATAGTGTATCAGCCTTTTTAAATGATACTGAAGTCAGTTTGGTCATGTTTTCTAAAGGATTTGTGCATGGATATTCATAAGGAATAGTGGGTGTTCATCTGTCTTTGGTAGCAGGGCAATGTGGGCTTCATAGAATTAGTTTAAAAACATTCCTTCCTCTTCAGTGTTTTGAACAGTTTCAGGAGGATTTGTATTGATTCTGCTTTGAATGTTAGATAGAACTCACTAGAGAAGACAACAAATCAAAAGTTTTTCTTTGTCACAAGACTTTTTTCTTTACTGATTCAATCTTCTTACTAGTTAGTTATAGGGCCTATTTGGATTTTTTATATTCTTTGTTGTTTACTTTTGATAGGGTCATCTTTCTAGGGATTTATCCATTTCATCTAAGTTATCCAATTTGTTGACATAAAGTTGCTAATGCAACTCTCTTGTAATCCCTTTTTATGTCTATGGAATTGATAATACTATCTCTATTTTTGTTTCTAATTTTTATAATTAGACGTTTTCTGTGGTTTCTGTATGAGGTATTTCCTGAAAGCTCATGTGCGAGACAATACAAGAATGTTCAGAGGAGAAAAGATTAAATTCTGACAGATGTAACCTAATCAGAGGTAACTGAAGCTGGAGGAAGTAGGTCACTGGGGGCATGCCTTAGGGGTTTATGTTTTGTCCCTGGTGCACAGAGCTCTTTCTCTGCTTCCTGGTGTTTCTCTTCTGAGGTCACTTTCCTGCTCCACATTCTTCCACCATGATGTTCTTGAGCCCAGAGCAATGGAATTGACCAAACACGGATTGAACCTCTCAAACATGAGCTAAAATAAAATTTTCCTCCTCTGTATTGTTCTTATTGGGTCTTTTGGTCACAGAAAGCAAACACTGACTAAAACGATCCTTGTCTCTTTTCTTTAGTCCATCTAGTTTTTGTGTGTCACTTTCATTGACCTTCTCAAAGAATCAATTTTTGGTGTTGTTGATGTTTTCTTTGGTTTTTAAAGTCCCTATTTTGTTTATCTCTGCTCACACCTCTTATTTCCTTCTTTTTTTATCTTGGTATTAAGTTAGTTCTTCTTATAGTTCCTTATAGTTCCTTAAGTTGTAAAGATAGAGTGTTAATTCAAGATATTTCTTATAGAATGATATAACATTCACAGCCATATATTCCCTCTTTAGCACTACTTTCACCATATCCCATACATTTTGGTATATTTGGTTTTTATTTTCATTCATATCTAAGTATTTTCCAATTTTCTTTATGATTTCTTCTTTGATGCATTAGTTATTTAAGAATATGCTAATTGCCACTGATTTGTGAAGTTTGTAATTTTCTATCTGTTGTTGGCTTATAACTTAATCCTACTATGGTTGGAGAAGATACTTTGTCTAACTTCTATCTACGCGAACCCATTGACACTTAATCTGTGGCCTAATGGATGATCTATTCTGGAGAATTTCCCATAAGCACTGGAGAAGAACTTCTGTTTTGCTGCCGTGGGTGGAGTATTCTTCATGTATGTTAGATCTAATTGAATTATTGTGCTGCTCATGTCCTCTATTTCCTTACTAATCTTCCATCTGCTTATTCTATTATTGAAAAAGGTGTATTGAAGTCTCCCACTATTATGGTAGAGCTATCTATTTATCCCCTCAATTCTGTCAATTTTTTGCCTCATATTGTGAAAACCTGTTATTAGTTTCTTAAGTGTTTATGCTGCTCTAACCGTACTGAACTGTTTATGAATATATAATGTTCTTCTCTGTGTCCTGTAGCCCTCTTTGATTCCAAGTCCATCTTGTGTGATATTAGTGTGACACCTCTGTTCCCTTTTCCATCTTTTCACTTTCAATCTATTTGTCTTTGGATCTACAGCAACACTCTTGAAGACATCGTATATTTAGAGCATGTGTTTTTAACCATTTTACCAATATCTGACTTTTGATGGGAGAGTCTAATCCACTTACACTTAAAATTTACATCTATAGTAACTACCAAGAGGCACTATTGTTACATGGCTCTTTATTTACAATATGATTTCTAGCATTTTGTCCCTTGTTTTCTGCATTATTGTTTTCTTTTGTATTTAATTGATTTTTCTTACTGAAATATTTAAATTTATTTCTTATTTCCTTTTGTTTATATACTTTAACTATTTGCAGTTATGATGGGAATGATATTTAACAACATTAATTTATAATATTCTAATTTGAATTTATATCAGCTTAATTTCAATAACATTAAAAAAAAAACTCTGCTCCATCGAAAGCACCATGCCCTCACTTCAGTCATTGTCATAAAATCACACCTAAATGTAAGCATGTTGTATATTCCAAAATATAAACTAACAGATTTTTAACGCTAAGTCTGCTAAATTATGTTGAAGACAAAACATAGTCACAAACCATTGTTACAATATGCTAGTTTTTATAATTGGTGTGTGCTTACTTATACTGAGATTTTTATTCCTATGGCTTTAAGTTACTTTCTGGAGTCCTTTCACGTCAACCTTGGGGACTCCTTTGAGCATGGTCGATCTTACGTGGTACATCTAATAACCATGAACTCCCTCCAAACTCTTGATTTTTTTCTTTTTTGCCTTCTTTCCTCCTTTACTTTTTATTTCAAAGAGAGAGAGGGAAAGTGTGTGTGAGAGAGAGAGAAAGAAAGAGAGAGAGAGAGAGAAGAAAGTCAATTTCACTTGGTTTCTCATGTGTTTTTTGTTGCTCCAACATTACATTGTATACGTGGTGCTGGGGTTCAAACCCGCATCCTTGCACATGCCAGGCAAATGCCATAACCTCTGAGCCACCACTCTAGCCCTCCTTCTGTACTTTTGAAGGACTGTTTTTCCTGGCATAGGATTCTTTGTTGAAGAAGAATCTTGAAGAAGATTGCTTTTCTGAGCCTGTATCTTCCCCCGTGCATGTGTATACTTCTAATTTCTCCTATATTTGCAGTTGCTTTTGAATGTCCTAGCCTTTCTTCCAAAACTGGCTCCCAAAGGTTAAAAAAAAGGTGAAAAAATGAAAGGAATAAAAACATTTCCAGGCTTTTAAATTCCCTAGAATTCAGTTCAGTCAGGGGTAGAAAGCTTACAACAATGTGGGAAGGTACAATGACAATGACAACTGTCTCATTGTCTGCTCCTCTGTGATCAGAAACAGCCATCAGTGCCGAGAGCACAAATCCTTTATAGGTGGAAGACAGACAACTCTTTTTGCCAGAGGTGGTGGGTAGGAAGCTGCTAGTTCTGCTAAGAAATATAAGTTAACCATAACTAAAGTTAACTATAATTTACCATCTAATCCTTCCACCCAACGTTGCAAGTCTTTAATAGACTTCAGAATTCTAAAATCATCACATCAGACAGATTGTGCTAATGCAATTATTGGGTAGATGCAGACCTAAATTTTGACACTTCTTACTTCAACACTTCCATGGATCCTCCTGACAACTTTTAGAACTCAAGATGATTTTTACTTAAAGTTGAAATGATCTGACAATTCTAAGACTGTATTATCACAGGACATCCAGCATCTATAGTTGAGTGGAACTGGTTACAATGAGAAGCGAGCCCACTATTCCACCATACTGTCTCACACATGGCCAATTCCATTATGTCACATTGTTTTCTGGGCTGTGTACGTGGGCTTCTTCAATGAAGAAGACTACAAATTATCTCAGAACAAAAGGAATGAACATTTATGAAATAGGTCTGTAATAGGCAGATTTCTAAGATGGCCCTCAAGATTAAAACCTTGATGTAGAAAGTGCTGAAGAGAGAGGGCGGGGGTGGCCCAATGCAAAGTGCATCCAGAAAGCCCCCTGTCTTGAGACCCAGCAGCTGGCACTTTGGATCCTGTAAGACCTGAGACTTCACTGTCCCGAGACCTCCTGAGTCTCTCTGTAGCTGGAAGCCTCTGGCCCAGAGTGCGGCAGCCCCTGCTCCATGCCCCTGGCCTGGGACTGGCCCCCCTCATCCCTGAGCCAGATTTCCTCCCTGCATCGCTGTCCTGAAGCTGCCCAGAGGGGAGGCCTGCCATTCCTACCATACTCAGCTATCTGTATTCTCCCCTTGCCCGGGGCCATGAGGCACCGAGGAGGATCGGGAACACCCATGTCCGACCCTGCCTGGGGTGTTTCTTTAATGGAGAAGTTGGTGAGTGTGGAGGAGGCTGAAAGGAGGAAGATGACCAGCAGCTGAGGAAACAGGTTTGAATTGGCTGGAGGACACTGGAGAGCAGGAAGGGTTCTGCCCACTCACCAGAGAAACAGCAGACAGAATGCATCTGACCAGCATCTTCTATAAAGAGACCCTGCTATCTGAAGAAACAGACACTCTTCAAAATGGATACTTGCTAGATATGATAATATATTGTGAGAGCCCTCTCAAAGAAAACTGCTACTATTGGTACTAGTTATCAGCACATCTGTTTTAGTTGAAACAGACTAGTATCTGCACCTATAGGCTCTCAATTTCTCGCAGAAAGGTCTGGCATCTTTATTTCTGTCTTGACCAAGTAACTCCCCATAACAAAGAAGCAAAGCCATAGGAAGCTCCAATTACTCCACCAAGAGTAACAAGGTTGAAATACAGGACATACTCTCTGTTTCTGAAAATGAGGAAAAGGGGAAATAACTCCACTCCTCAGCCTCACAGATCGCCACCCAAGGGTCCCATAGCCAGGACCCTAGATGAAAACCTAAGATATTGTATCAACATTAAGATTAGTAATTCAATCAAAGAGGTGAGAGAAGAAATAAGGAAAGAGATCAGAAAACAATTTCAAGAGATGAGAGACAACTTTTACAAGGAAATAAGGGAGCAACTCCATAAGATGAAAGATCAGCTATACAAAGAAATAGACATTCTCAAAAGAGATGTAGCAGAGCTATCAGGATTGAAAGACATGGTTAACCAAATCAAATCTTCACTGGAAGATGCCAACACCAGAGTATACTCCAATGAAAATAGAACTTCATCTCTTGAAGAACAAACATCAGAAAATGAGGATTGGCTATGTAATGTCGAATTCAAAGAGGATAAACAAGATAAGCAACTTATATTACATGATCAGAACTTCCAAATAATATTTGATGAGATGAGGCATAATAATCTGAGAATCATTGGCCTAGAGGAAAACTCCAAACAGCAAACAAGAGGCATTAAGAACCTTTTAAACGAAATCATAAGTGAGAACTTCCCTCATCTTACAATTGATTCGGAATATCACATCCAAGATGCTTATAGAAAACCAAATAGGCCTAATCAAATGAGAAACTCACCAAGACAAAATGAATAACAGAGATATTAAGAGAAATCTAAAAGCTGCTAGAGAAAAGCCCCAAATCACATTCAGAGGCAAATCAATTCAGAGCACTATGGATTTTTCAGAGCAAACAATGAAGGCCAGAAGAGCTTGGAACAATATGTTTCAAGTGTTGAAAAATAACAACTTCCACCCAAACATAATATACCCTGCAAAACTCAGCTTCGAATATGATGGGGAAACTAAATACTTTAATGATAAACTCAAGCTAGCAAGATACATGAACACAAATCCTGCACTACAGAATATTCTCAAGGATGTTCTCCATCCAGAAGAAAATGCTAAATCCTTAAACAAGGGGGAATCAGTAACCATATTATGCACAAATTGACTTCCAAGATGACTAAAATTCTGTAATTGCCACAAAGTCTGAGACTCAGCCTCCCATATCTATTCTAACTTTGAATGTGAATGGTCTCAATGGCCCAATTAAAAGACACACATTGGCCCTCTGGATCAAAAAACAAAATCCAACAGTATGTTGCCTGCAAGAGACACATTTGAAACTCAAAAATAGACACAGGCTGAAAGTGAAAGGATGGCAAAGTGTCTACCAGGCCTGTGGCCCAAAAAAAGCAAGCTGGTGTGGTGATTCTAATTTCTGACAAAATTAATTTCCAGCTAAAACTAGTCAGAAAGGACAAAAAGGGTCACTTTATCATACTAAAAGGGACAGTCCATCAAGAAGATATAACGTGAGGGGGGGAGGAGGAAGATGGCAACCTGAAGCATGACAGCATTCGCTGGGTTTCTGACTCTGACTGGGAAAAATCCACTGCGTCAGCAATTTTCCAAGGTGCATTCAGGGGAAACTATATTTGATTGTTTACTACTAGTTTGTGAAGCTTTTTAATAAGGAACCGAGTCTTAGGAGTTTAGCGAGAAGGG
>PVKS010022496.1:0-33660 GCA_004027875.1 Aplodontia rufa | reverse complement strand
GACAGAGAGAATCAATTTTATTGAGTTTTTTACATGGCTTTCGTTGCTCTGACACTTAGTTGTGTACGTGGGTGCTGGGGTTTGAACCCGTGTACTCACGCTTGCCGGTCAAGCGCCGTAACCACTGAGCCACCGCTTCAGCCCCAGAAGCTCTATCTTTTCAAAGAAACTTTTCAGTATTTACTAGGAAACTCTTGAAAGAATGGATCACATTTTGTGAATTCCAAGTTCTGTGGTACTACATTTAAAGGGAGGACTTGGGGCAGCCTTCAAATTAAGCCACATAGGCATCCACCTACTTTGTTAGTGAACATTGCTGTTTCCTTCATTTTCAATAAGAATAATTTAGATTAATGCCTCAAAGAAACAATGTAAGTTACCGCTTGGAGAGCTTTGCCTTCTCCTTCAAGAATGGTCTCTATGTCCACTGCATCAACCGTGCTTCTCCTAAAGAGAAGCCTGCAGTTAGGATTCATGGGCTCCAGTGTGACTTTCGTTGTAATGTAGTCCTGTTCATGCTTACTCTATTTTACAGTTAACTTGGGGAAACAAGGAGCCATTGAAGCACTAGAATGAATTAAATCTATAAGGAATTTTTCATCTTCAAGAACTTTATTCTGAAGTGTATTTCTTTAGATTTCTGACATATTTGAATCAAAGGTTTGAGAATACCAAAGCCACTGTCAGTTAGCACTGGGTAATGCATCTAGAAATAACTTCCAATTTGATGATCACAAGAAATTTGACATAAGGGCTGGAGTGGTGGCTTGGTTATGGCATTTGCCCAGCACGCGCAAGTGCATGGATTCAAACCCCAGCACCCATGTACGCAGCTAAGTGTCAGAGCAACGAAAGACATGTGGAAAAAAACTCAATAAAAATTCATTGTCTCTCTCTGTCACTATTCCTCTTTCTTAAAAAAAGAAGAAATTTGACATATATTTTAAAACTGTCAGTTTATCATTTTGCTGTTATCACCAAGGATAAAATACACTACAGTTTTAATGGGAGGAATTTGTTCTAAAAATCAATTTTGCTACTGCCTTTTTGGTATTACAAATACAGACTGTATTAAAGGGCTTAAATAATCTACATAAAGAACTCTATAGTAAAGTAGATATGTGATTTTGCATGACATATATGTCAAATGTTTGACTATGGAGTTTTGTGGATGAGTGGTAGAATCATTCTAATGTGTTAATTACGTCTTGTTCACTTTCTGACTATTCTTTCCAAGATGACGTGGATGGTAACCATGATCTGTGGAACAAAGAGTGGCTTAGAAAGCACAATGACTACATTATCCAGTGTACACAAAGGAAGTTTTTTCTTGATATTTAAAAATATTGAACTAAAATTCAGTACATTAAATGTAATTTTACTTCAATTTGAAAAAAGGAAATGAAACTGAAATGAAACACAATTATTGTCTCTCCTTCAGATAAATGTTTTCTCTTTTTCTTAAGTGGTGTTATTGTTTCCTCAGATTCTTTGGCTTCTTGCTCAAGAGAAAGGACAAAACATTCTTTTATTTTTCCCTCTCAACAAATCCACAGTGATGCTGGTTAAAATGTATAAAAGGGAATAGTGTCATAAGCAGCTGAAAATAAGGTGGTATAGGCTGCAGCATCAGTAACCAGACAATTTGGTAGAGAATTTCTGGAAGATTGAAAACAGATGGAATTGTATTGAGGAAAAAACCAGAATGGAGGCCACTTTGTCCAAACAAGCACAGAAGTCTTAGGTAGAAAATGATCTCTTTGGGGGAAGAATAGTTTCTTATAGTCTTGGAAACAGACAGAACTAAAGTTTCAAGGAGGCACCCCTTGGAGTAATCATTTAGAGGGAAGTTCTCAAAAGAGATGTCTTAGCCTTACCTTTTCCATCTTCCCTTTCAACACACGGAGCTCCTGGTTTTGTGTGTTCACTCTCAGATGAAACTGCGAGAAATTCTGAACTGTACTTTGAAGAAGTGAATGTCCCTGTTGAGGTATCACATTGGTGACATACTAGGATCTCATCATTTTAGACTAATGAGGGAGACTATGCAGGTTTGGTCTGGTGAAGTTAGCTGCTCCATCTCAGGGAACCTGGATGAAAGCTTGCATGTAGCCCTCCTATTAATGACAACAGATCTTTGTACTTAGAAAAAACCCTATCCCAGCTGCCTCCATTCATAAACATGAATGGATAATGAAAGATATTTTAGAAAATAAACAGAACAAAGAAGAATTCAAAAAATCATTTATTCATTACCCATTCAATAAATGTATGCTTAACTTCCAAAGTGTTCCAGGCATTGTTATAGACACTTGGTACATATCAGTGAAGAAAACAAAGATCTCTGTCTCATGAAACTTATATTCCAGCAGGAAAAGAAGACAATAAGTAAATAATAAATACAGTGAATGTAATTTAGCAACTTAGAAGAGGTAAAACAGAAAAATAACACTCCGTATTTTACAAATAACAGATAAAAATATCCCTTACAAATAAGGGGAGAAGCAGAATAAATTACAATTCCAAGCAGTTAGTTAAGGCAAGCATAGTTTGGAAGATTATAATGTGGATTTAGTCAAGATGGAAGAGATTTCCAGGAAGATGGAACAACCAGGTCAAAGACCGTGACACAGGAGCTGGTCTTGTATCTTTACGGTAAATGATAGTCCTGTATCACTTTTGGTTGCAGTAGAATACTGGCACAGAGTAACAGGAGAATTGAGAGATAATCAAGGTCAGGTCTTACAAGAATTTGTAGGCCATTTTAAGGACTTTTGCTTTTACTTTGAGTGAAATGAGAAGCCATTGTAGGAAAAAGGACAGAAGGCTAACACGATCTGACTTCAAATCTAAAAAGATCATTCTGCTCACTGTCAGGGGATGATGTCAATGCTGGAGACCAGTTCAGAAGCTAAGGCTGAAATCCAGGGGAGAGATGATGGTGAACTGGTCTAGAGTGTGAGCAATGGGGATTGTGAGATGTGGTTACATTTAGGGTATAACCTGGAGGTAGAGAAGGCAAAGAAAAATCATGCTGTACTTAAGAGACTATGGTGATATGAGGGAGGAAGTCCAAGCTCAATAACCAGAGCAGGTGGTTTTGGGGACAAGCAGCTAATGGAAGAAAATTAACCATAAAGAAATTAACCATAATGTCATGAGAACCCTCAAAGAGATGCAATAAGATCCTAGAAAAACTCTTCTGGATATGAACAAACTCTATAATTTTCAACATTAAAAACTCAGAGATGGACTAAAGAAGAGGCTATCTATTGCTGAGAATTCTGGAAGGTAAAGAAATATCTTACAGGGTTTAGAAAAAGCAATGAGGTAGAAATCAGAAAGGAAATACACAGATTTGGAGGATTTGTTTGGGGAGCTTAACTTGTGCATTATAGGATTAGAGCGCAGAGAAGATACAGACAGGAGTGGGGAAGAAACATGAAAGAAGTTCTAGAAGAAAAATTCCCCAGACTTACAAAAAAAATAGTGAAAAAAGATTTTGTATTATATACTGAAAGGATATACAAAGCTCAGGCACAGTTTAATAATTATGATGATGATGAAAATAATAGTAATAATAGTCACATACCTAGACATATTCTGATGAAATTTCTGAATTCCAAAACCATCAGAAAATATTTTCTTTTTCTGGATTCAAAGAATTAAGTTGCTAACAAAGAAGACTAGCATCAGATTTCATTTTCTGTATTGAACTGGAATTAAATCTTTGGAGGGAAATGGACTGTGATCTAAGATTCATGTATCTTGTTAAGATGATTTTCATTTTTCAGCACTAATAAAAGGCATACCACTCATGCACACTGTCTGAAGAAAAAAATTGTTTTAAATAGTGTTTTTGGTGTATGTTTGTGTGTGTGTGTGGTGCTGGGCACTGAACCCAGGACTTTGTGCATGCTAGGCAAGAACTCTACCCAGCTCTGAAGAAAAATTTTTAGAAAGAAAATTAACAGAAACAAAAATTAAATGGATAACTGTAAAATATTAGTGATATGGTAAAGGCAAATATTTGTTCTCTCCAAAAGAAAAATGGCCAAATGATTATCTATCTCTTTAGTCTATCTACTTACTTACCTACCTATCATCTAAGTGGATACCAATGGAAAATGACAATGTAAATGCTAAGTAAAACTTAAAACAAAGAAAAATATAAGGAAAACTTTTTAATATTTTTATTAGTGGTTACAGTTATATATAATATTAGTGCTAATTTTGACATAATCTTATATTCATGTATAATAATTTGCTCCCCTTTAGTCCCTGGTACTTCCTCTTTCCCTGCTCTCCTCCCTTTCCTTGTTACCTTTCCTCTACTCTACTGGTTTTCCTTCAATTTCTTTTTACTTTTTAAAATTGGTACTTTGTAGATATACATAAAGGAGAAATTCACTGTGGTATATTCTTATACGTATATAGCATAATTTGGTCAAATTGAAGGTTGATCAATGGAGTAGAGGAAGTGGATAGAGTGGGAGGGAGGAGGAATGGGAAAAAGGAAAAAAAAATTAAATGACATCCTGAAGCTGAAATTCTAAACTATCTTGGCAAGACCCAGGAAAAAGTTGTGAGTAGAGCTAAGGAAGGGGGCAAGAGTTGGGAGTAAACAAAATTTTAAATTTCTTTCCCAGAGTTGGGGAAGTGTTGGCAATGAAAATATCTTTGTTTCATATTTTTCATTGGTGCATTATAGTTGTATATAATGGGATTTGTTGCCACATAATTATACATGCACATTATATAACAATATAATTTAGCCAATATCACTCCTTAGCACTTCCTCCTCTCTCCCTACTTCCCACTTCCTTTTCCTAAGCAGATCTCCCTTTAATTATCATGAGGTCTGACCCCACCTTTATTTTTCTTTTTCCTCTTTAGCATCTTCATATGAGAGAAAACATTTGTATTGATTTATTTTGTTTAATATAATGGTCTCTAGTTCCATCCATTTTTCCTGAAAATGACATAATTTCATTTTTATTTATGGCTGAATAAAATTCCATTGTGTATACACACAAAATTTTCTTTATCCATTCATCCACTGATGGACACCTAGTCTGTTTCCCTGGCTCCATAGTTTGGCTATTGTGAATTGTGCTGCTATAAACAAAGGTATGCATATATCAGTGTAGTATGTTGACTTTAACTCTTTAGGATAAATACCAAGGAATGGTATAGTTGGGTCATATTGTGGTTCCATGCCTAGTCTTTTGAAGACTCTCCACACTGATTTCCATTGTGGTTACATTGATTTACAATCCTACTAACAGTGTAATAGTGTTCCTTTTTCTCTATATCCCCTCCAGCAGCTGCTATTATTTGTATTCTTGATGACTGTCATTCTGAGTAGTGTGCAATGAAATCTCAGTGTGGTTTTGATTTACATTTGCTTAATTGCTATAAGCCTTTTTTCATACTTGTTGGCCTTTTGTTTTTCTTCTTTTGAGAACTGTCTAATTCATTTACCTATTTATTATTGGGTTATTTGATCTTTTTGGTGGAACATTTTTTTGAGTTCTTCATATATTCTAGACGTTAATCGTCTGTCCAAAGAACAGGTAGTAAAGATTTTCTTCCATCCTGTAGGTTGTCTCTTCACATTCCTAACTGTTTCCTTCATGCCTTTTGAATTTGATGTCATCCATTTATTAACCTTTGGCATTATTTCCTGAGCTTCAGGGGTCCTATTGAGAAAATCATTGCCTGTGCCTGTATACTGCCATGTTGACCCTACATTTTCTTCTAAGAGTTGCATAGTTTCTGGTCCAAATCTTAGATCTTTGATGCATCCTCAGTTGATTTTTGTGCTGGGTGGGAGATACAGGACTTGTTTCATTCTACATATCAATAACCAGTTTTCACAGCACCATTTGTTAAAAATGCTATCTTTTCTCCAGTATTTGTTTTTGGCACTTAATGGTCAGATGACTATAGGTGTGTGGGCTGGTCTCTGTTTTTTTGTTTTTTTTTTTTTTATGAAGAGAGAGGGACAGTGAGAGAGACAGAGAAAGAGAGAAACAACTTTATTTAGTTTTTCACATGGCCTTTGTTGCTCCAACACTTAGTTACGTACGTGTTGCTGGGATTTGAACCCGGGTCCTCGTGCTTGCCAGGCAAGCACCAAAACCGCTGAGCCACAGCTCCAGCCCCTCTCTGTGTCTTCTATTCTGCACCATTGGTCTATGTGTCTGTTTTTATGCCAGTATTATGCTGTTTTTATTACCATAGCTCTGTAGTATGATTTGAAGTCAGACTTTGTGATGCCTCCAGCATTGCATTTTTGGCTTAGAATTGATTTGGCTATTCTGGTTCTCTTATTCTTCCAAACGAATTTTAGGACCTTTTCTAGTTTTGTGACGAATGTCATTGGTGTTTTGATGGGAATCAGATTGACTCTGTATATTGCTTTTGGCAGTATGGCCATTTTAGCAATATTGATTCTGCCTGTCTACAAACATGGGAAGTCTTTTCATCTTCTGAGGTCTTCTTCAATTTCTTTCTTCAATGTTTTGTAGTTTTAATTGTAGAGTTCTTTCACCTCCTTGGTTTAGGAGGTGAAACCTAAGATTTATTCTTAGGTTTTTATATTAGGTTATTGTAAATGGACTTGTTTATTACTTTCTTGATTTCTTTCTTAGCAGGTTCATCGTTGGTATATAGAAAAACTATTGATTTTTATGTGTTGATTTTGTAATCTGCCACTGTGCCAAAGCTGCTTATTAGTTCTCGCAATCTTTTAGTAGTGTTTTTTTGGATCTTCTAGGTATAGGATCATATCATCTGCAAACAGTAATAATTGACTTCTTCCTTTTCTATTTTTATCCCTTTTATTTCCTTCTTTTGACTAATTGCTCTGACAAGAATTTGAGGCACTATGTTAAATAGGAGTGGTGAGAGGGGAAATCAAGTTTTGTCCCAGATTTTAAAGGAAATGCTGCCAGGTGTGGTGATGCATGCCTGTTATTCCAGTGACTTGCAACTTGTAAGGCTAAGACAGGAGGATTGCAACTTCAAAAACATCCTTAGCACTTAGTGAGAACCTCAGCTACTGAGACCCTGTCTCAAAATAACAGATTTAAAAAGTTGGGGATTTAGACCCCCAGTACAAAACAAAAATGCTATCAGTTTTTCCCTATTTACTATGAAGTTTGATTTGGGTTTTTTCATACATAGTCTTTATGAAGTTGAGGTGAATTCCTTCTATTCTTAGTTTCTTCAGTGTACTTATCATGAATGGATGCTGAATTTTGTCAAAGGCATTCTCTGACAAATGTTATTTTTGTCCTTAATTCTAAATGTGATGAATTACACTTATTGATCTGTGTATATTAAACCATCTTAGAATCTCCGGAAAACATCACCTTGGTTATAGTGTCCAATCTTCTTACTATGTTGTTGAAAATGATTTGCTAATGGTTCATTAATTAGTTTTACAACTAAGTTTATCAAGAATATTGGGCTGTAGTTTTCTTTCCTTGAGGTGTCCTGGCAAGAGTATGATACTGGCTTTATAGAATGAATTTTAATGTCTTCTATCCCTTTCTGTGTCATGGGAAAATTTGAGGAGTATTGGTGTTAGTTCTCCTTTAAAGGTTTGGTAGAACTCCGCTGAGAATCCATTTGAAACTGGTCTGGTCTTAAAGTGGGAGTACTGGGCTTTAACTTTAATGTGTACAGTTTTATATTAACTCCTTTCATTTAATAGGGTCAGTAACACTGTTAGAAGTTAGTATTATAGCTTATCTATCCTGTAGGTGATGGTGTATCTGAACTCAAGTTTTTTTCTGTTAGAATTAGTACTTCTGCAAAATATTGACAGGAAATAGTTATAAAGCTTATAAGGAAAATACAAAATGGAATTAATAACCCCAAAATTTTTATCTTGCATAATATTTTTAAATCAATAAATAATTTCTTTAATATTAATTTCTTTGGTATCTCTTTTGTCTCCACGAAGATCTGTAAATCTATTCTTTGAACACACATTAAATGAGCTTAAGTTTAGCTTAGTTTTGAATCATTCTAACATGGAGTAGGGTGTGAGGCAGAGACGGGACTCTTGACAAATAAGAACATTCAAACCTATATACATTTCCACATTGTCAGCCTTCAAGCAAACTGAACTTTAGTTATTACAGATTAGAAAAGAACTTAAAATAACTTAAATTGATTGTGCTAACTATAGGCAATGCAATCAGAAGCTTTTTGAGATTTACCCTTCACAAACCTTGTGCTGTCGAGCCAATTTAAGTCATGTGAACCAAAAGTTAATTTTAATTTATGAGCTACTCATTTATTTATATGCCAATTTGAGTACCCTGTAGATAAGAAACATGTATGTAGACATGACATAGACACAACATACACCAGGCACAAATATATGTAAAAATTGACAGCAAACTGAGATTTTAGAGCTTTTAATTGTCCTGTGAATAAAGACAACAGGAAAAACAGAAGGCTAAACCCAACTCTAATTATATAAAACAAGACTAATCTAAAGCAAAACACGTGGATTTTGGCATGCAAGATCAACAGTGGAGACAGATTTAGGGTTAGGGATTTGAGAAAGAGAGGGTGAAAAAACTGAGAATCAGTAGGACATATAGAGTAGCTGGGAGTAGCCTGAGCACCAGGGCATACATGTGGAAGCAGCATTTCTGCAGAAAAGGACAGAGAAAGACAGTTTGTCCACTAAGAAAGAGCACAGAGAAGAGAAACGAGAGCACCTTTGTCCATTTTACTCATCGTTCCTTATAAACATAATGGAGGGTGGATGGGTAGGTTCTTGGTAGTTCAAGGAATGAGATCCGTGAAAACGGGGTCAGACAGAGCAAAGTAAAAGATTTTAGAGTAACAGAAAAGAAGCAGAACTCCCAAAGAGGAAGGAGTCCCAAGAGAGGGATGCCCTGAGGTGATTCTCATTGAGAAGAAATGTGAAAAGTTGAGTAGTATGAGCTGAGAAAAAGGTCTGGAGTAGAGGAATCAAGCCTGGAGTAGAGGCCTGGACATAGAGAACCTTGGACCATTTGCCACTGTGATGAAGAGTTTATGATTTCTGAGAATTTGGGAGTCAAATGTGCCATTTTCAGGACAGTGACTGTTACTGTCCAGTTTATATTAGGACCAAGCAATACTACAGAAGATCACCAATCCTTGACTGTGTCTTGGAGACCCTGGGTCTGGTTGGGAAGGAATCCCAAGGGGATGTCTTGTGGAGGCTTTGATGAGGCTTGTCCCATGTAGGACAAAATGGATTGAGGAGGGCCACCAAGGACTCTGGTGGAGAGAAAGACCAAAAGCAAGGGGTATCCCCACAGGAGTTTGATTTCACTAGGGTCATTCCTGAAATGACCAATCGAATGACTGACGATCAATGGGCATCCCCAAAGGAGAGTTGTTAACAATCCATGGTGGTTGGGGGTTTCTCTCACCTAGCCCTAGGATATTGGGTAAGGAATAGTATCCTTAGGGGAACAGTATCCCAGAGAGATAAACTATGGCATGAATTCCAGTGAATCTCGAAGAGTAAGAGAGGGTTACTCACCAAATAAGCAATGCAGGTGGTAGTTGTGATGTCCAGCAATGTGGATGGTCCTTAGTGGTGCCACTGGAGGGAGAAGTGGTGGAAAGAGAAGGAAAAGAGAGAGAGAGAGAGAGAGAGAGAGAGATAGTGCCCAGGGTCATGGTCAAGGGAAGGCCCAGAGAGGCCACCCTTGGTGGGAACCTCACAACACTGGTCCTGGGTTTTGGCACCAAAATGTAAGGAAAGTGAGTGGAGGAAATAAAGAGGAGAGTGGCAGTGGCTTAACAGTAACACAGGTTTATTGGGAGAAACCTGCAGAGGGTGGCCCTAGGAGAGCCTGGGACCTGTCTTCTGCTTATAGACTCAGGTAGATGTAGAGGACTAAGGGGAAAGATTAGGGTGTTGCTAGGGAGTTGTCAGGGAAGGGTCCTTTCTTAGGATGGAGTGTTTAGGGTTTCTTTGCATGATGATGGAGTGTTGTAGGTGGGTCTGGAGTTTAGGGATAGGTGGGTCAGGGGTTTAGGGATAGGTGGGTCTTGTTCTAAGATGGAGGAGAAAATTCAAAATGACATTGCCTAGGTTGAGTTCTACCTAACAGTTACTATGGTTCTATAGTATAATTTCAGGTCAGGTATTGCGATCCCTCCTATCTCATTTGTTTTGCTTAGTAGTGCTTTGACTGTTCTGGGCTTCTTATTGTTACAAATGAATTAGAGAATTGATTTTTCTATATCTGTGAAGAATGACATCGATGTCTTGATGGGGATTGCATTGAGTCTGTACAGCACTTTCAGCAGAATGGCCATTTTAGCTATATTGATCCTGCCTAACCAAGAACATGAGCTGTCTTTCCATCTTCTCAGGTGTTCTTCAATTTCTTCTTCAATATTTGATAGTTTTCATTGTAGAGGTCTTTTACTTCCTTTGTTAGATTAATTGCCAAGTATTTCATTCTTTTTGAGGTTATTGAGATTGGGACAGATTTCTTGATTTTGTCTTCTTCAGAAGTGCTGTTGGAGTTTAGGAAGCTATTGACTTATGAATGTTGATTATTTAATTATTTTTAAAGGCCTTTATTAGTCTAGATATTTATTTTTAAGGTTTTATTTTATTATCACATATGTAATATTTCCCCCAAATTTTTTAATTGGTGCATTATAGTTGTATATAATTATGGAATTTGTTCTTATGTATTTGTACATGCAACCAAAATAACAATGTAATTTGGTCAATATCACACCCTAGCTTTTGATTTCTTTTTTTTGTACAGTGTTTCTTTAAGTAAGTTCTATAGTGCCAGTTTGGTAGTCATAAATTCTTTTAATTTCTGTTTATCATGGAAGGTTTGTATTTTTTAGTTGATTTTGAAGGATAGCTTTGCTGGATATAGCAGTCTTGTCTGACAGTTATTTTCTTTCAGGACTGTTAAGAGTTTGTTCTGAGAAACTGGAAGTGATTCTGATAGGCTTGCCTGTATAAGTGACCTGACATTTTCCTCTTGAGGCTTTTAAAATTCTATCCTTGTTCTATATGTTAGGCATTTTAAATATAATGTGTCATGGAGAATTTACTTTTTGATCTCTTCTATTTGGGGATTTGAGTGTCTCTGTATCTGGATATCCATTTTATTCTGAAGGATTGGAGAATTTTCTCTCATTATTTCCATGAAGAAATTATCCATTCCATTAGTCTGCATCTCACCTCAATTCCAGTGATTCTAAAATTTGGTCTCTTAATGTTGTCCTAGAGTTATTGTGTGTTTTGATCATGGTTACTTATTTTTGTTTCTTTAATACTATCTAAATGTTTAAGGCTGGCCACTTTGTCTTAAAGTTCTAAGATTTTGTCTTAGAACTTCAACATGGTCTACTCTGAGAGACTTTCAACTAAACATGTTTTAAAATTTATCATGTCATTCATTTCTAAGATTTTTTTTTGGTTCTTTTTCAATATTTCTGTTTCCTTATTGAATTTCTCATTCACATCCTGTACTGACTTCTTTAATTCATTCAGTTGTTTTTCTGTGTTCTCTTTGAATTAATTGATAATTTTAAATTATTTATCTGACATTTCATCCACATCAATATCTTTGGGGTTAATTGCTGGTGAATTATGAACTTTAGGAGGTCTTGTGTTACCTACTTTTTAATTTATCTTGTATTCTGGTGTTGGGTTTTAAGTATCTGTTGGGAAGGATTTCTCTTTCTCTCTTATGAGTGGACCTTTTTAGGGTATAATTTTTACTTGCCAAAGTATCTTAGCATGATCTTGATTGAGACCCCTCTGTAGGTGTGGCATCCACAGCCTGTGTATTAATTCTGTTTTTGCTGTAGCTGTGGAAGTCCATGGGTGAGACCTGGGACCCACCCCTATTTGTTTCCACTTGTGGCCTGCTCATTAGTTTGGCTTTTTGTTTCTTCTTGGTGTAAAATGTAGCTGAAGATTGAGTCATTAATTTGTGTGTGGAGCAACGTATGCTGTCTTCTAGTTGAGTTGAGTTTACCAGTGGAGTCTCTACCCTGTGAACTTGTAGTATGCCTCTCTGTAGATTCCTAGCATCTTTCAGAATAGGGTGATACAAACAATAGTAACAACTGATGCAAATAATATACAGCATTGAAGCAAATATTCAGTTGCTATTATTATATCTATAACATTAATTATCACAAAAAAAACAGGAATGGTGGGGTCAGCAATTGTCAACAGTAAAAGCAATATCCATGAACTAGATTTGACTTTAAAGCAAGCAGCAGGTAACAACTGTGTCATACCCAGCAGTAATAATTGCATCAGCATTAGTGGTGGGAGCAGGAGTTATATAAACCAATTAGTTGTAAACGATGGTAAAATACAGTTAATTAGGAGAAAAGAAAATGGGCCAGAAAGGGAGAAAGGAGTTTACAAATTCAAAAACTGAACAGAAAAAATGTAAAAGAGATGTAGCAGATGATTGTTATAAGAAGGAGGAGAAATAAAGTTAAGGGAGAGAAAGATGCAAATAGAATTTGGCCATTAGCAGGAGAAAGAGAGAATGAGAAACAAGAGAGACAAACAAATGAAAACAATATAAAACAAAACAAAGCAAAAATACCAAACCAAAAGACCTAGCCCTCACAAAACAAGGCAAGGAAAAATAACAACATTTTAAAAAATGCTAAAAAACCAGAGAAAAGTAAACAAATGTGTGTATATATATACGTATATATACACACACGTATACAAACCAATTAGCACAGCAAGAACACTAAAAACAAAAGAAGAAAAGAAAAAAGAGTCAATGAAAAATGAATGAATTGTAGCAACTGAAATGGTCAAAATAGTTGATGAGGTCACTGTCTTTTCCATTTCTTCTTGGGCTATGTGCTTAGAGGGAAAAAGTGAGAACAAGAGTAGGGGTTGGTAACCCCTTTTTATTTTCTTGTTAATTACTGAGCTGGTAGTTGGAATGGCCGAAGACTGAAGCTGGTTGAAATAGCTCTCAGCTTCCCTCCTCACCTTTATAAAGTAGGACAGAACAAGAAGTGCTGTGGACTGGAGCTTTGCCTGTACAGACCAGATCCATTCACTCCCAGGGTGGGCTGCTGCAAGACTCTATGAGGAGAGATCCAGCAGGTTCTGCTCAGATGTAATTAGGCCACATGGGCTTCTTTGAGTGGTGTCTGCTCTGGAGAGATTAGATCAACACACCCCTAGGACCTTGTAGCTTCTGATTTCTGTTGAGGGGTCTGCATCTCAGGAGCCTCCCAATATTTCTACTCATGGAGCAATGTAACCAATCCTCCACCCACTTTCCTGCCAGTCTACCCAGGCTTAGTCATGAGTGTGTCCATACCTGTTCAGATTCCTGACCTGCTTCAATTGGTCACATACGCTTCTAGACTCAAAGAGGAAGTCAGATGGAAAGTAAAATGAAATTTGTTACTTGTAAAGACAATTGTGGGGGTTGAAGTGGTGGCTTAGCAGTTACAGTGCTTGCCTGGCATGCACAAGGATGCGGGTTCAAACCCCAGCATTATGTACACAATGAAGTGTCAGAGCAACGAGAGCCACATGAAAAATTAAATAAAGTTGATTCTCTCTCTCTCTCTCTCCCCCTTCCTCCCTCCCCCACCCCTTTTCCCCTTAAAAAAAAAATGCCGGGAGAGGGTGACTGCAGTGGTGGCTCTGCGGCTACAGAGCTTCCCTGGCAAGCACAAGGACGAGGTTCGAAACCCAGCACCATGTACACAGCAAAGTGTCAGAGCAACAAAGGCCAAATGAAAAGGACAATTGTGAATGCACTGAACTTGACTAAAAAGTGAAGGTGAAAAAATTGAGATCGAACAGTAAATTCAGCCACATGTTGCTGTTTAAAGGATGAGCCATAATAAAAGTGACAAGCAAAGGTGAAATATAAAATCTAGTTTATTTAAGGATGTGATATTTCTTCTTGCCCTTTCAGGGCATCAGACTTCCCGTTTGTGCATAACAGAATTCCCATTCAAGATGCATCAGAGAAATGTTCTGTTTGAAGAGAAGGGGTCCTGAGTATGAAACTTCCCAGGGAATTCTGAACATTTAGTCTGAGTAGGAACTGAACAGATAATTAGCCAGTTCCTACACTTGAGAAAACAGAGTTAACCAATCCAGTTTTTTGAGGCTATTGCTTTCTTAGTGAGTTCAACTGACACAGAAGATTTTCCTCTGAATGTCTACCTACACAAATTTGGCCAATATCATCACATTCAGATGAAGCTTGAGAATTTGTTATTTTCACAAACTCCCTGGTCATTCAGAAATGCAGTTGGGTCGAGAAATGATTCCTCTTGTCTTGGATGCAGCCTTGTTCCATCGTGTGGTATGGTGAATACAGAACAGAACCAGCACCAGTGTGAGCCATGTGAGACTCTTGATGATCTGTGAACTTGCGCTTTGGTTGTGGAATGCAGTGCATATTTCTCATGCATTGGTCGAGCAAGGGATTCCTAGGGTCTCTCTGGCCTGGCAGTTGACATTGGTTCTGTCACTGGCAGAATCGTCAGTACCATTTAGCTTTAAAAAGCCTTCTTCATGCTTCCTAAAATAGGTGGTCAGCATATAGGAGGTAATTGCTGTTAACAAGTAGAAAGCTTCTGTACTATATTGATTAAATTGATATTTGCTTTTCTAATAGCAGAAATCAGAGGACAGAAAATGCATGTTACGAGTTCATTTCTGCTGCATGCTAGCCAAATGAATGTTGAAATAATTTTCTGTATTTATGGAACCATTACTACTTCCAAATAGTAACTTGAAAAATTATATAAAATGCATTTTAATTATGCTTCTTTCTTTGACCTTTGCCTTCTTCTCCCAGGCTTTTTACAAAAAAGCAAGAATTTTTACAAATAATTTGTGCTTCTTTTAAGATGTTACTCAAGATTTGTTTTCCCACCTATGTAGAATTACAAAATTATACTTAGCCTTGCTTGTGAATTTTTCTTTTTTGGGGGCGAAGGATCTATATTCTTGCGATCTAGTTTTAAGCATATGGTAACAATGGAAGGGGATAAAATAATTCATAATCCTCCTAATGTTCACAATTTTTCCCACATGAGGTCCTGTACATCCAATAACAATGACTAGAAAACTGCTTCTGTCGTGTGAGTTCTTCAATGTCAAAAATTCTTCAAGTGGGCTGGAGTCGGGGCTCAGCAGTTGCAGCGCTTGCCTGGCATGTGCAAAGACATGGGTCTGAAACCCAGCACCACATACTTATCTAAATGCTGGAGCAGTGAAAACCAGATGAAAAGCTAAATAAAATTGATTCTCTTGTTCTCTTTCTTACTGTCCCTATCTCTCTCTTTAAAAAAATTTCTGCACACTTTGAAAACGTGGGACTCCAACTTGTTGTGTTTGCCTCCTGCTTTTGGTTCATGGACTTCTGTTTTGGGACAAAATTAAATAGTTTTCCATTTTCAAAACAGAGTATTTTTGAGATATTACCATGGTTATTTGTTGTTCTCATGGAGAAAAAAACTTAGCATCAAAAATAACAAAATAAACAGACATCTGTAGTTCCTGATGGGATGCGATATGAAATTCACAGCATCACCTATGAATTATTCTGATCAGAACTGTTTTTTTTGTTCAGATTTCTTTCACTTTATCATTCTTATATAGAAACCCTATGTTGTAGCCATAGATGGAGCCTGGGTCCTCTGTACAGACTCTGGTGTGGGTTTTTAAAAGATGGTCAGTGAATTCTTAATAGGGAGACTTGGTAAACACAGTCTTTTCCCAAAGATTGGGGTCAAGTAGCTGTATGTCTTAGAGACAGCATCAAAGGTGACCTTGGCAAAATTGCCCAAAGTGGCAGTGCAGTCCCTGTCAAAAGTGTAGCAGTCATCAAAACCAGCCACCATGAGCAGCTTCTTGGGTACAGGGGTTGAGACTGTACTGGTATCTCTGGGGACAGGGATGAGATGCACCAGCACAAAACCACAGTGTCCTGTCACCTTGCAAGGGACAGTGTGGGGCTTGCCAATCTTGTTCCCCCAGTAGCCTCTCTACTATGGAAACAATGGAGAACTTGGCCAGGATGATGTCCCCTGGGATATTAATGGCTACTCCTTGGAGTGCTTCACTCTCAGGCCAACACGACTGTTGCAGTCCCCAGTAACAATAAATGCCTTGAACCTGGTCTGCTGGCAAGCAGGAGTCTGCTTTTGTACAGGCAGGATCTTTAAAACCTCATCATTGAGTGATACCCCAGGAAAAGGTCAATGATCTCAGACTCTTTGATGGACAGAGAGGTCGGAGATCTCCTCCAGGAACTTAATCTTCATGTCCTTGATCAGGCTGCCCAGCTTGGTGACCAGGATCCACTCTTTGTCTTAATCCTTGCCTCAGCAGCCCTGTGGCCAAGGCCATGACCTTTGCCTCAGAGACCTCTGCCAAACCCCTGCCTCTGTGTCCATCTCTGTAGAAGCCATGGAGGCCGCCCATTCCAGGGGGCTGTTCCACTGCATCAGTGTAGTCCACATCATTCGGTGTTTCCCCAGAGAAGAAGCCAGAAATGCCTAACTAAAGCAAAGTTCTTAGATTTGACTTCCAGCTTACAGAAAATACTGGAAAAGACGAGAATTAAATGATACTGTGAGAGAACAATGAGATGAATTTGGAAAGTGGGCTATTCTATAGGAGATCTGGCCTGGGCTTTTAAGTAAAACAAATCAATGTCATAAGAAAAATGTGGTGCATATTTTGGGAGGAAGGTTACTGTTTTTCACAAAGAGACATAAAGACATAGAAGTTGAATGCAGTGTGTCTCTTGATTGCAACCTGTTTTGAGCAAACTATTAAAGGTATTTTGGAACAACTGGAAAAATTTGAACATTAAATGACATGAAGAAATAATTGTTAACTTTTTAGGTGTGATAATTATATGCAGTTATATAGGAAAATGTCCTTAGGCATATGGTTATAATTAGGGATAAAAGGCTTGATATCTGAAGTTTACTTCAAATGCCTCCATTAATAATAAAAATTTAAAAATTAAAAAAACAAATATACTAATATTTAGCAATTTGTCAATCTAAGAAATGTGTACTTGGTTATGCATTGTACTATTTTCTCTACTGTTCTTTTTAAAAATTTTTTGTTAATAATAAAATGCAAAATGAAAAATAATTCTCAAACTTCTCCAAATAAGACAGTGTAAACTATCAGAAAGTATTGTTTTAACAGAAGAACATTTTAGATTTGCCAATGAATTCCATTCACTTCCCCTTTCTGCTGAAGTTATCTATAGTTCTTTTAATCACTGCCACTTATTCACTGAATACTTTAGCACCTAATTCACAATTTTTGCTTCAGTGCAATTGTCTGTCGGTGGGGTGACTTTGATATCCACACAACTACCCACTCTTTTGGCTTCCATGGTCCTTCATTTAATTATGATATTCCCTTTTCCACTCAACCTCAAACCCCTACTCCCATTGTCACATCCTAAACCTTGACCTGTACTACTTCCGGAATCACAATTTTAAATGTCACTATCTCTAACCACCATATCTTATCTTTCTAGTGTCCCCATTGATTTTTTGACCCAAATGCTAGGGACACTCCATTTACCTTCCCAGTTGTTTTTCTTATTGTCCTCCATTGTTACAATTTCATCCTCACTGTCCCTGGTCCATCCCTATGACACTGCCTGTGGTGTACCCTCAATCCCTCGCCTTTATCTTCCTTCATTGTACTTTCTTGGAGGAGCCTCACCATGGTAAACCCACGTTCTCATATCTGAGCCAACTACACATCTGTGTACAGCTGGTGGAAAGCACACAACCATGCTGACTGGTATCGTTTGAAATCTCTGACCACAAACCACAAGTGAGCCCTGGGGACTTCCAATTCCACTTTCTTCAAACCTCCAAAACCACTGTTCTCTTCCTCACTCTCAGCTGAGTGGCTTGTTTCATAATTTCCTGAGAAAACAACGGTTGCTAGAGAACTTGCTCATTTTCCCACTGCCAGATCCATTCTTCTACTTTTACCTTTACTCAGAAATTCAGCCTTCTCTTTTAGGGAGTGGATAAGCTTTCCCTGCTCCTATTAGGGCTAGCACCCTGCGTTTGTGTGCTGGGACTCATCTGCTCTATCAATCATTCATGGGCTTTGACCCTGCAACTTTCATTCTTTCTCATGGTTCAAATGTTCCCAGTAGGGCTGGAGAGGTGACTCTGCCTAGAGCGCTTGACTGGCATGCACAAGAACCCAACTTAGATCCCCAGCAGCACATATACAACTAAGTGGAGAAAAAAAAAAAGTAGATGAAAAAATAACAAAAAGTTAACTTTCTCTCTCTCTTATTCTCTTTCTTAAAAAAAAATCCCCAATAAACTGGATTAGCATCATGAAGGCTATAGCAGGTTTTATTCCTTAATTCTGTTGGTGGATTTCACATTATACCAAAATTCCATGAAAACCTTGCTTCCACTTCTAAACTTCCTATTAACCCAAAAAGAAAGAAAGAAAGAAAAATAGGAAGAAAGCAAATAATTTAGTTAATATTTTTGTCTCCACTACCCAGCTTTAGAAGTTAAATATTGCAAACACACTTAGAGCTCTTTTTCCTCTCACCTGGATCACACCCCATTGCTCCTTACACCCTACTACAGAGGAAGCTAATTTGATACCATGAAAACTGGGACACGTACATTTCCTCCTACAGGGAGCAAAGTTGATGATGGCTCTAGGTGACTCTCTGAATTTATCACTGTGCTTGCTTCTCCCAGGCAGCTACTTGGGATGACTGAGAAGGGTAGGGGTATAAGTTCAGACCTATTTCTGTTAGATAAACAACTTTCCTAATAGATGATTATTTCAGTCCATTTTCTGTTGCTCTAATGGAATACTTGAGGTTGGGTGATTTATAAAGAGAGGTTTATTTGGTCTCATGATTCTGGGGACTGGGAATCCAAGATGATGACACTCGCATCTGCTCGACTTTTGGTGAGGGATCTTAGGCTGCTTCAACTTGTGGCAGAAAGCAGAAGTACAAGGGGGCCCAACCCTTGAGACAGCTAGCTAGTTTTTCTGAGGGTCATCAATCCCTTCAGGTGGGCTCCACTTTCATGAGCCAAACCCCCCACTGGACCCCACTTCCCAACTAACACTCCGATTGCTAATTAAGGCTCCTGCACATGAATTTGGGGGGATGTACTCGAACCATAGTAGTGATGTTGGCTCAAGGACTTCTCCTTGGCCTGGCCACAATTTTCTTAGAGCCCTATTGGAGTCTGAGACTTCTACCTGATGCTCCATTCTTCACTTTCTCTGCTCAGAGATGCCAGGCTAACATTTTGGTGTGAAGTTTCTTTGGGCCTCCTTTGCTTCTTCCTCTTTATCCTTCATGGGCATTTTCCCTAATAAGTTTTTTGCACATTTAATTCTTAACCAAACTAACACCAGCACCATCCTGATGTTGTGTTTATTATTTTCATGTCTGTTGGTCTGTCTCTCCTTTGTATGTATATTCATTATTGTTTTAGGTTATTAACCTTTGTATACAGGTTTCTCCAACTTGCTCTTTTTTTGCTAAATGATATTTGAAATTTATCTGTGTTGAAATATAACCCCGAGTCCATTTTTGCTGCTATAATAATACATTATCTAAATACACTATAGCTTATTTATTCATTTTACTGTTAACACACATTTTGCGTGAACTGTTTTTGCTATCAAAAAGTAGCAGTGAGTACTCTGTTATCTTTCTCCAGTGTGCACTCCTGTCAGAGGTTTTCTGGTATATATAACCAGGAGTTAAATGCCAGGTCATAGTTTAGCTGAAACTTTGACTTGACAAGGTATTGCTAAGTTGCTCTTCAAAGGGATTGTTTCCATTTTCATTCACAGTTGTTCTTATTTCTCTATATTCTTGTCTTTTCTTGGTAGTGTTAGATTCTTTGATGTTTGCTAATATCATGGGTTGGAAGTATTTTAATGTACATGATCCTGATTATAAGTGAGATAAAGCATCCTGTTTATTGGCATGTTGAAGGTCCTCTTATTTGAAATATTCCTTTAATGTTTTTACCTATTTTTTTCTACTGTGTTGTGTTTCTTATTGACTTATTGGAATTCTTTATATGTTATGATGCTATGTTTTCATCAGTTATATTTATGACAAATACACTACTTCAGGTCATGACATTATCTTTTAAAATCTTTGGAACCATAAGAAGTTAAATTTTTTTTTTCTTTAAAGAGAGAAAGACAATGAGAGTGAGAGAGAGAGACAAGAGACAATCATTTTTTATTGAATTTTTCACATGGCTTTCGTTGCTCTGACACTTAGCTGTGTACATGGGTGTTGAGGTTTGAACCTGTGTACTCACGCATGCCAGGCAAGCACCATAACTGCCAAGCTCCAGCCCCAGAAGCTTAAAGTTTTAATGTAGTCAAATAGGTCATTATTTTCTTTCTCTTTCTCTCCCTTCATTCCTTCCTTTCTGTCTCTCTCTGCTTTGAAATCCTACTTTATTTTCAAATCATAAATACATTAAGCGTATTCTCACAATTTCCTATAAAGGATTTCAGATTTCCCCCTTACCTGTGGGTTTCATTTGATCTGAACTGATTTTTGCACACAGTTGGGTAACAATCCAGGTCATTATTTCCCAATTTGAATACCTGGCTCAGCATTGTGTATTAAATAGTTCGTTCTTTTCTTTCTGATCAGCAGCACCATATGTCAAGTCTCTGTACATATTTGGGTCTGTTTATGAGCTCTTTATTTTGTTTCATTAATATATTTGTCCATTCTTACACCACTGTCACACCTTTTAAAAATTACTACAGTTTTATGAGTCTTGCCATCTGTTTCCTTTTCAAAACCATTGTAGCTCTTCTAGATCTGCATATCCATATAAATCTAAAATCAGCTTGTCATATTCCATGAGAAGTCCCATTGAGAATTTGATTGAATTGCATTGAAGTATCCAATTAACATGGGAAAAGTGGACATAATTACAAAACTGACTTTTTCTATGCATGAACATGGTTTTTTCTTGATTTATTCAGGTGTTTAATGTCTTTCGATAGTGTTTTACATTTTCATTTTTAAATGCCTTGTGTATTTATCACTACTGAACAAACACTAAAAAATTTCACTTTGTTTTTGTGTATGATAACCTTATTGATTTTTTGTAATCTAGCAGTGTTGATGATCTCATTGCTTATAATTCTTTGACTATACATTATTTTGATTTTCTGGGTAGACAGTTGTTTCATCCATGTAAGGACAGTTGTAGTTCTATTTTTTATGCACAAACTAATACTTCTAGCGTCAATCTCAAATTGACCCACTTGATCTCCTTCATTGAAACTATTTTTTGTCAGAATCATGAATGATTCTGACAAACATGAATCAGAATCATGTTGCCAATTCCAATGGTTAAATCTCAACCCTTAGCATACTGAACTCCTTAGCAGCATCAGGTAACAATGATTATGCCTTCCTTTTCAAAAGGATTTCTTCCCTTAGCTTCTGGCACAAAATCTTCCTCTCATTTCCATGGTTGCATAGTCTCAGTATAATTTGCCAATTTTTCCTAATTTCCTAGTGTGTCAATTTGGCATGGCACCGTATTCAGTCAATTGCCTCCCCCTTTTCACAGTTCTGAGGATTGAACCCTGGGCCTCATACATGTTAGGTGAGTGGTCTACCACAGAGCTACATCCCCAGTCCAACTGCTTTCTTTTCAAGTTGCATCCACTCTCCAGGAGTTTCATTTAGCTTAAGTAGCTTAAATTTAATAGCTTAAATTTCTGCCTCCAGAATGAGACCCTCTTTAACTCCACACTTTTTTTATTCAGAAATTTATTTGTTGAACAATCACATAAGCTTCTAAAGAAATTAGATTTACCCCCAAGAGCTCCCACTAATTACCCACCCTTATCCCTCCCCTCCCCTTCCCAAAACATCTCTAAAAATGTGTTAGGTCATATGACATTGCACTTTATCCAGATTTAAAACATGATACTAGACCTCCTTTCTCAATGGCCAGGGTCTAGCTCCAGTCTCCACAGATGAGTGAAGATATTCGACCCTTGGTTCTCTGGGTTATGCTGATTTCACTCAGCATAATTTCTTCCATAGCCTTCCATTTACCTTCAAAGGCTGCAATATCATTGCTTCTAATTGCTGAGTAAAACTCCATGGTATATATGTACCACAGTTTTTGGATCCATTCATCCAGTGAGGGACATCTGGGTTGTTTCCATAATTTAGCTATTGTAAATTGAGCTGCTATGAGTATAGATATTGCTGTGTCGCTGTAATGTGCTGATTCTAAATCCCCTGGACTTTTTTATCCAATAGTTAACATCTTTATTCGGAAGCATAATAGATGTCTCAAACTAAAGAAATCCAAAACACAGTTTTCCTGTATCACTATAACTAGCCCTTTCCTCAGTAGTCCCCATTTTGGTAAATAGTACCACCACTGATCTTTTGCCCTAGCCAAATCCTGGAAATTACTCTGGATTTCTTTTTCTCCCACATCCAAAATAATATTAAAAGTATGTCATATTTAACTTCTAATTACCAATTTTAATTTTTTTAGGGGGATCCTGGGAATTGAACCCAGAAGTACTTAGCCACTGAGCCACATTCCCAGATCTTTTTATTTTTTATTTTGAGACAGGTTCTTGCTAAGTTGCTTAGGGCCTTGCTAAATTGCTGAGGCTGACTTTGAACTTGTGGTCCTCTTGCCTTAGTCTCCCAAATCACTGGAATTACAGGTATGTGCCACCATACCCAGCTTCTAATCACTACTTTTGGTCTTGCTGTGGCCTAAAGGTCACTTTTTTTCCTAAAATAATGTGCATCTTGTTCCTTCCTTTTTCAATTGTAACCTATTTTCTATACAGTAGTTGGAATGATACTTTTTCAAAAGATATACAGTCCTTCCTTCTCTCCAAACTTTTCAATGTTTCTGCATCGCATCCCTAGAGCATGGATTGTTTTAATTATGGACACTTTAAAAATGCTATTAATTCCTTTCTATGAATGATTTAAAAGGTGGCCTTTATTCTCCGTGCAATTAGTTAAAAGCTTTTCATCCTTAACGTAGACTCTACAGAAGAAAATGTTTGAACAAAGAATCATGTACTAGAGAGGCCAAATGTGATCACTGGTTAAGTAAACTGATACTGAATGTTATTTTGATCTACAAAAGCTTCATTACCATCATCTTACCGGTCCCTATAATTTTTTTTCTTGGAAGAAAATGCTTGATTTTTCACTTAATGTACAGAGAAAACCAAAGTAAGTTACATGTTTTTCTTCCCAAAGTTTCAGGTATATTGACTATTGTAACACAATCTGTCTTTGATTTGTTATCTGGTCCTCTTGTATTTTGCTTCTCTAGGAAGAATATTGAGTTAGCTCCACATTTAGAGTAAATATCAAAGTGCATCATTTTCATTATTTCACAATTTAGGGCTAGATTATGCTTATTTTAATTTTAATATTTAACAAAGAGAAGAAAATCTGTAACTATTATTGGGATGTGGTGCTAGACACAATCCAGGGCTTGCATCCACCTGCTTCCCCAAGCAGTTAGTCAACAAAAGCATTTCACGCTTAATGTAGGCTCTACAGGGAAAAATATGATGGAAAGAAGAATCATCAGGAGATGCCATAAAGCTATTAGTAAGGAGCAGCTCTAGGAAAATTAAAGCAGCCTTTTGGAGATTGTGGAATTTGAGAGAAGCAGTAAATGTATTTTGTGTTCTCTTAGTTGGGACCAATCTGTCAATACTAAATAATGAGATACTCTAGATGATTTGATTTTTTTTCTGCTCAGTGGGAGTAAATTGAGGTAAGAGGACCATTGTACTGCCTTGCTCATTCTTGTTTCCGGAAAAGAATGCTTCCTGCAGCATTTGAAAAGGAAGACAGACGCTGGGATGAAATTGCAGTGGCTCTCCTCCTGTAGCACGGATCAGAGACTGAATTGAACTAGGTTTGTCACTCCATTAGAAAAATCCACTATTTATTTATTAGTGAAATATTAGTTCATTTCTTCAACAGATATCAGGTGAAGTGTTGAGGCTGTCGAATGGGACACAAACTCTTCCCCTCAGGATGGTTCTGTGCCCAACAGTCGTTAGAAAAGGCAGATGTTGGCCTCTGGTTGTACAGATTAGACTTTTGTTAATTTAAGAAGGAAATATGGGCCTTTTTGCCAGTTGAAGGTGAACAGTTGGTACCCTCACACTGCAAAAGAGAATATACCTCTTAGTTGAAGGTGTTGAAGCAGCTAAGCAGAGGACAGCAGGAGTAACTGTGCCTTCTAATCACACTTCATCAAGGTAACTTCTTGGAGAAAAGGTGGTAGAATATGTTTTGCAGCGACTATTCCTGTGGTCTGTCTCATGGAAGTACTTAGTGTTAAAATATTTCTCATAGTAAGCCAGCAAGCGACAAGGAAGGACACTTATTATGGAACATTGGGGAGTCTTGTGTAGCTATGAAGACCTAGAGATATGCAATATTTATTCCATTTTTGTGACTAGTAGAAAAATTCTTCTGAGATTTCTTTAAATTTCTGAGTATGAGCTTGGGTCACAAGCTAAGTGTGACACTACTTTATAACATAAAGGACACAGAATTGTATGACAAAAAACCAGGAATGAGAACTATGGATAAAATTGCACAAATTCCTTATTTATACGTTCATCTATCTATTCATTAGTTCATTCATAAATTATCAAGCGTCATCTGCATTGCAGGATTGTGCCTCCCACTGAAGCTACATTAGTGAGCCTGAAGAAGTAAGCGCTGTTGTTTCTTTAGCTATTGAATTTGGTAGGATTGAATTCTATCTTCTAGGGTGAGGTTTAGTACTAGGTCACAGTATCAGCAAAAATCATTTCCATTTTCTGCCCCTTCTTGCTCTTTGAGAACTCAGTCATCTCCTAAGGCGCTGAACAACAGCAGATATATATATTGCATCTGTTTCACATGAACTTTAAAGTTTTCTTCCCTTCTTCATACTGTAGTGATAGAGTCTTTTATTCTTGCAATGGCAGCAGCCCTGTTGCTTGCCACGTTCATACCTCTAGCAAATACCCAACTTCCTCTTTCCCACCATTTTCTTCTTATTTCTCTGAGACTAGAAGCCATCATAAAACTTTCTCAGTTTTCTGAAATCACATGTACCCGTCCCTTAGCCATGTTAGTAACATTGGACTCCCCCTTATAGTACTCAATTTTCTATTGCTATAACAAAAATATCTGAGGATGGATACTTTATAAATAAAAAAGTCTTAATTAGGTCATAGTTTCAGAGACTGAAAGTCAAAGATCAGTTGGCCCCATTATTTGGCCTCTTGTGGCAGATGGCATCAATTGACAGCAACAACTTCAATAGTGATCACATGGTCAGACAGGAAGTCAGAGAGCATCAAGGATCAGGCTTGCTCTTTTATAACAACACACTCTTGAAAGAACTATCTCACTTGGCAAGTCTAGCGTTAATCCCTGCTCAGGGCATGCCACCAATGACCTAATTACTTCCCTCTTGGCCCCACCTTTTGAAGTTTCCAACTGCCTCTTAATACTGCCACCCTGAGGGCCAAGCCTCAAGCATATGAACTATTGGGGTACAAATCACATCCAAGCCATTGCATCCCCTGTTCCTATTCAAGTCCAGGTTCTCCATTTTATCTCTGGATCTCACCTTCTTAGTCTTTCCAATTACTCAGGGACTTGGCTCTAGTAATTACCCTTCTCTCTCTTTTGTTTTTATCTTCTGTAGGAATCCCTTCTCCTAGTTCAGTCTCATCAATTTGACAGCATGATACACACATAGTGCTTAGGCCAAAGCCTGTGTTCAGTAATGTATCTTGACTCTTCATATTATTATTAAGATTAGCACCATCTTCTTTAGAATCGTATGTACTAACCTTTATCATAGAGAATGTATCAGAACTTCCATGTTCAAGTCTTGAAAAGATTTGCTCCAAGTATTGTCATTAGGACCAGCATTTAGGCACTCGAGGATGAAGAAATTGAGAAGCAAGTTCTTTCTGCCTTTCTGAAAACTCTTAGGAAATAGGAAGACAGAATAAACTGCTGACACAGGACATGTTGGCTTGAATGGTAGTCAATGGCAAGAGCTTGGTGGAGAAGACAAATTTTAAGTGTTAGATTCATAACAATTTATTTAGAGAAATCCTAAAAATTAGGGAAACAGCTAAAAAATTTTTTGCTTAATAAGAAGGATCATTAGTTACTATTTTGTTTGGTTACTGAGTGCTGAGACAGGCACAGGGCATGGCTTCAAGGAGTGCTCTAAATGACAAGAACACATAAAATTTTAAAATATTTATAACAAGGAGATGTATTGGGGGCTTATTTACATAGTCTTAAAGCATTTACTTGAAAATATAGTTTCTCTTCCATGCTTTTTACTTGTCATGTATTTTTATTTGAAAGTCATAGTCAAAAACTTCTGGAGCTCATATGGTGGTAGCTTTTGAATCCATGTGGACCCAATTAGATGGCATGCTGAAACTATATCCAGCAAATGCAGAGAAAGGCTGGGAACATTTGGGACTAGAACTCTGAGAACCTACCCAGAAGAAAGACTGAATCCTATCATAACCATTTAATTTTTTTTTTTTGGTGGCACAGAGACTTGTCTGCCTTCTTGGGGTAACAGCACCTCAGCTATCCTTTGGACAATCACCCATCTTCTACTGAATGTGATAAAGAGCAGTGCCTGTCTTCTTCTGGCCAATTGGTGGGCACATGATCTAAGTTTGGCCAATCTGATATCCTCTTTGTGGAATTAAAGTCTTGGGAAATGTGTTCAAAGCAGATTCATCTCCATAGTGGCCTCCGGAAGAGGTTGTCACTTCCTTTGTGTGCCTTAATTTCCAGGGACAGCTGTTATTTCTGGCCTTCTCAACTTTAGTTCTTTAGATTTTCTTTTAGCCCTGTGAAGTACTCAACTTCTTTCTCTGTGTGTGTGTGTGTGTGTGTGTGTGAGAGAGAGAGAGAGAGAGAGAGAGAGAGTGTGTGAGTGTGTGTGTTCCTTCCACTAAGGAAGCCCCAAATGATTTATGTTGCATGCAAATGAAAACCCTTGCTAATATCCCCACCTCACCGTGCCTGCCATATCACAGCTCCTTTCCCATAAAATGGTGCTCATTTTCTGGATATCCAGTTTGAGGGTGAAATTGCAGTCGATTCTTTTATCTTATGTTGAGCTGGAGTGGGGACCCACCCTGTAGCAGAAGTTACCAGAAAAAAGGTTCTTTAACTGCTGGAAAGGTGTGTGTCTGGGAGGTGGGGTGGAAATCAGAGAATTTGGCAAGAGCTAGACAGTAGATCAGGGTCCTGAATAAATACTTGCAGTTACGAAAGTGCACAAACCTCTATAGAAATTGAAATTTATTCCTGAAACCAAGGCAAAAAAAAAAAATAAAATTGAGAATGGTTAAAAAAAAAAAAAAGTACAGCCTGATCCTAGGAGGCAGTCCCTACGGTCCCTTCACACCCATCAAGTAGTAGATTTAAGGAAGCAAGACCTGTTCAAGAATGACTCAGCAGGGGTAAAGTAATGGGATGCCCAGAAGTATATCACAGAGGAATCAGATAGAGCTAGTTCAAAACCTAGGTCCAGAATCTGGGCTTCCCTCTAGCAATGAGGAGACGTTGGGGAAGTCCTCGAGGGAGGAGGTGACTGTGTCTTCCTCTGGGATGTCTCCCCTGCCCGCTTTCCTTCCCGAATCTCCACCTATGCTGGAGACAAGGCTTTGATGTTCCTGCTTTGTGCACCAAAGGTCACCTCCACTTCCCCTATTATGATGCCTGTGAACTCAGGCTACTACTTCCTTGCTTGTCTCCCCAACCACACTGCAAACCTCAAGCAGCACAAGCCTTGTCTCTATTGCTCACTTTCACATCTTCATGTCAAGCGTTGAGCTTGATACTTAATAAACATGTCTCAATTATTGCTTAACTAAAAAGAAGGCTTAGGAGTTATAAGAGAGGCAGAAAGAGATTCTGTGAAAAGTACAGCAATTGTAAAAAGCCCTTTTTACTTCCTGTAGTCTAGCATTAAGTGATGTATTTATGAAGACTACATTTGAGGTCAATTCTAAACAATAAACATAAGAGATCTCCTGGCAATAATTATGGAATCTTTAATAAGTTAAAACTTTTCTAAAGTATGTTAAATATTCTCACATGCTATTTTTTATTGTACTAGACCAATCAGCTAATGTATGTAGAAAACTGTTTAGTTTCACAATGTTACATTACAATTTTAATAGCACCTATTAAAGTGCTTTACACATAAGTTGTTCAGCCACTTTTTGTTGATGGAGCAAATATAGTAAGCAAAATTGTCCATTTTTAAATAAAACACTTTAAAGGCTAAGAATATCTATTCACTGTTTAATTCTACATCGGTTCACATTAAAGTAAAATATTAGGTGAGAATTTTTTGCTCATCTAACCAATGAGGTTTGGCTTCTGAGCTGCATTACAACACATCTTGTCACCTGACACATTCTTTCATAAAGAAGGCTTGATAAATCTTCACTGTACACATTAGCTGTGCTGAGGCCCTAATACTCATGAAAGGATATATTCATTTACCTAGCAAGAAAACAAAAGCTTTCTCTTGCTAGAAAACAAAAGCTTGTAGTATATAAAAAAAGGAAGAATTTGCCAATGGACTTCTGTCTTTATAAGTCATCAGACAGTGATTCTTTGCAAAACAGGTTTCATGCAATATTTATGTAAGCTGCACATGACCTTGAATAAAAGAAAAGGTTAGAAGAAACAGCGCTCTTATTGTTTGACAGAATGCTTCTATTTTTTGTCAGATATTACTAAGCCAGGTCATACGCATGTTTTGTTTTGAGCAGAATAAAAAGTTGTTTATTTTAAAGCTAGGCTATAGGGAAGTATGACATTTCTTTTAAGAATCAATGCCATTTTATCCTGTTCTTGCAGAAAAATCCCTTTAAACAAGTAAACAAGAATACCAGTGGCGGGGCTGGGTATGGAATGAGTGTGGATAAATAGAACATTAAAATGTCCTTTTGTCATTCAGTGTTGATTCTGGAAGGAATCATGAAAGCAGATGGAAAAGATCAGATGTCTTCGAAGTAGGGCACAGGTTGCTGTGTTTGATAAACATATACCCTAATCCAATCTTTCAGCTCAGAAGAAAGTCTATAAAATAATAATAGGCCATGATACAGGTTTCTAACCTGCTCTATAGAATTTATTAGCTGTGCAACCTTGGATAATTTAGTTAACTTCTCTAAATTTTTCATTGCCCATAAAATGAAATACAGAGTCCTGTCCTGGCTCCTGCTACCTTTTCCTCCTACCAGTCCCTTCCTAGTCCTCATGTTCTAGTTGTAGTCTCTCCATATCATTGGAAATGATCTTCATTTGTTTATTTATTTATTCATTTATTTTGTTTCCCTTCACCAGAGTAGAGGTTCCATGATAGCGGGATCTTGGGTATTGTTCATACACCAAGCACTAGAACAGTACCAGTGCTATGGTGTAAGATATAAGGTGTCCCCAAAACTCATGTGTGAGAATGCAAGATTTAGAGCTGAATGATTGGGTTATGAGAGCCTTATCTAAATCAGTGAATTAATTCCCTGATAAGGATTAACTGAGTGGTGACTATAGGCAAGTAGGGTATGGCTGGAGGAGGTGGCTCACTTGGGTGTGACTTTGGGTTTATATTTTGTCCTTGGTGAGGAGAACTCTCTCTGCTTCCTGGTGCCATGTCCCATGCTGCTTCCCTCTGCCATGTACTTCTGCCATGGTGTTCTACCCCACCTCTCTCCCCAAGGAATGGAGCTGTTCATCTATGAACTGAGACCCCCAAAACTGTGAGCCCCAAGTGAACTCTTCCTCCTTAAAATTGTTCTTCTCAGGTCTTTTCATCACAGCAGAGAACAAGCTGACTAAAACAGCCAGAGAATTAATCAGTACATAAAAATAATTGGCAAATGACTTCTTGGTACATTCCCAAATAATTGAAAGCAGAAATGTGAACAGATACTTGTACACCATGTTCATAGATTTATAGCAGCATTCTTCTTTTTTTTTTTTTTTAAGAGAGAGGGGCAGTGAGAGAGAGAAAGAGAGAATCAAATTTTATTCCGTTTTTCATGTGGCTTTCATTGTTCTGACACTTCGCTGTGTATGTGGTGCTGGGGTTTGAACCCACTTACTTGTGCATGCCAGGCAAGCGTCATAACCACTGAGCCATGCTCCAGCCCCAGAAGTGTCATTCTTTTTTTTTTTTTTTCAGAGAGAAGGACAGTGAGAGAGAGAGACAGAGACAGAGAGAGACAGAGAAAAGCAATTTTGTTTATTGAGTTTTTCACATGGCTTTCGTTGCTCTGACACTCAGTTGTGTACGTGGGTGCTGGGGTTTGAATCCGTGTACTTGCGCATGCTGGGCAAGCGCCTTAACCTCCGAGCCACCGTTCCAGCCCCAGCAGGGTCATTTTTAATAGTCAAAAGGTGCAAGCACCCAACTTTCCATGGATTAATTAGTAGATAAATAAAATGGGGTATATGATTATAATGAAATATTAGTTAGCTCTAAAAAGGAAGAAGATTCTGACATATACCACAAGGTCGGACCTTGAAACAGTAAAATAAGTAAGCCAAACATGAAAGGACAATGTTGTATTATCACACTTACATTAGGTTCCTAGAGTGGCCAAATTCATGGAGACAGCATGTAAAATGGTGTTTGTCAGAGTCTATGGGAAGGACTAAGTTAACTTTTAATGTGTCCATAATTTCAGGGGGAAAGAAAATAAGCTTTGGAGAGGGGTGTTGGTGATCATCGCATAACAATTGAATGAACTTAAAATCATGAGACTGAGCTCTAAAAGATGGTTAAAATGGTAAATTTTATGTTATGTGTATTTAGCACAAAATACCAGTAAATGAATCAATGAATGTGACATTGCTTCAAATTAATAGTCCTCCTAAGAACACTGTTCTGCACCCATTTCCTCGTGCCTCTGCCTAGTCAACCCCTTACTCAGTTCTTAGCTTAGAGCAAGGTGTCCCATTCGAAGTACAATTGACATTTTAGACCGAATGGTTTGATATTGTGGGGGGACTGTCCCAGGAGTGAGTCTTGGAAAGAGTCTTGGTAGCTAGCCTTCCTGGGTTTGAATCATTAGAAGTCATAGGCCATGGGACCCCTTTCAGAATGTCAGAATGGTGACAATCAATGACTTTGGATGTAGCTCAGAGGCACAGTGATTGCCCAGTGTGTATGAGGCTCTGTTCAAATCCAAGCACCAACACAATAACAAAAAAGAAAATGACATCACAAATGTCTCTAGACTTTGGGAAATTAGGAAATTTTGGGGGGGATCCGGTGGGGGGCAAAATGACTACCGGCTGAAAAACACTTGTTTACATAATCCAATCAATAAATGGGCTAGGGTACCAAACAGAAACTTCTCAACAGAGAAAGTCCAAAAAGCCAATAAATATATGGGAAAATGTTCTACATTAGTAACAATCAGAGAAATGCAAATCAAAACTTCACTAAAATTCCACCTCACTCCAGTCAGAGTGGCAAAAATGAGAATATGAACAATTAACATGCTGGAGGGGTTGTGGGATGAAAGGAACACAAACACACTGTTGTTGGGACTGCAAACTGTTAACAGCCATTCTAGAAAGCAGTGTGGAAACTCCTCAAAAAACTAGGGTTGGAACCACCTTATGACCCAGTTATCCCATTTTGGGGTATTTTTCCAAAAGAGCATACTACAGAGATACAGATACATCAATGTTTATAGCAGCTCAATTTACAACAGCTAAACTATGGAACCAACCAGATGCCCCTTGATGGATGAGTGGATTAAAAAACTGGGATACACACACACACACACACACACACACACACATATGTATGTGTGTGTATGTATATATAATATTTGCAGCGAAATGGATAGAGATTAAAAAAAATGATGCTGAGTGAAATATCCCAAACTCAGAGTCTTAAGGGCCAAATGTTTTCTCTCATATGTGGAAGCTAAAGTAAAATCTCAGACAGGTTGAAAGTTAGCTAAGTTTAAATAATAAATTCAACATAGTTGAAATTTCACATAAGCTGGGGGAATCATAACTATGAAGGTTGGGGGACAAGGGAGGGAGAGAGGGAAGGGAGGGAGGGACTGGGGGGTTATCAGTGCAACTGATAACTCTTGACTCCCATGCAGAGAAACTCAGAAATTTCAAAAATTAATATACATATATATGCTTATTCCTATCTATAACATGGGGGTATTGCAGAGGACATGAGAGAGAGGAGTGGACGAAGTGGGGAGATCCTGGACTAGGATTGGCCTTAACTTACTTTATCAATATCCACATATGCATGAATATATAACAATGATTCCCTCCAAAATGTAAGACTATGTCAAACAAATAAAAACAAAATAAACCACTTGTTTAGGTGTTACTATCACGTTTTTCAGAAGTCTATGCTAAGAGCTGCTTTTGAGCATCTGTTGTACCCTAGCAAGGACCTATGTTCTAGTCACCCTCTTCAACATGATACTACACTCTAATTACACTCTCTCTACCACTAAATTGGCAACCACAGTGCCTAACACAGGGCCAGGCATATAGTGGCTCCTCAAAGTATATTTGTTTTATTGATTCAAATTCTATTTCTTCATCTTGAAAGTGGAGATAATGCTGATTGCTTTCCAGAAATAAGTTAATAAAAGATACTTATTTTAAAAAACTTTAAGGCATTTTATAAAAATGAAGTCATTGTTATAATAAAGTTCTTATTTGGCTCTACTTTACCAGAGTTTTATCTTTCTACACTTTTCAATGCTTCCAATAGTGAATTTGCTATAGTTATAGTACTATATATTACATAGGTCAGCTGAATCACTCAATAAGTCAGTGGCTGAATCGAGACTAAGTAAGTCTTATCACTAAGCATAATTTTATCTTTAGAAACCTGATGTGGCATTTAAAATGACTCAAGTGGAAATGTACTAGAATATTACTAATTTTGGGCTTGACCTTTGGGAGAAAAGAACTAAAACATTGGTTAAAAAATGAATTTATTTGTGCTCATGGATTTTTACCAAAGACTTCTGTACTTAATATATCTAGAATAGAATACTGTTATTACTAATACCCTCAAAGTTACCAAGTATAGAAGAAATAAAAATTGTGACCAATTTCTCTGTTCTTATAGAAATAACTTAACAACGATGATTTCACATTTGAAATTGTCTGTTGTTAGTCAGAATCAATGTGTTATAATTGAAAGGTTCATGTCCCTCTACAAATAAAAAAGAATGCAATATATTTAAAAATCACAAGCTAGAATGGAAGAAAAAAAATATACATATATGGAATGAGCATTAGAAAAACTTAGAATCTGATGATATTGTAAAAACCAGAGCAAAAGAAATAATTACCTGAAAAGAAGAATATAAATAATATTTTCAAGGGGGTAATGGCATATTTTGTGAATTACAGGCTAAATTTAAACTATTTATTAGACCTATTTTAAAGAGCAGATTGGAATTGGTCACAGATG